>CM033637.1:16164118-16311618 GCA_019453435.1 Rhinogobius similis
TTTTTGTCATTTTTAAATCACATTTTGTCACTTTTAGTCACGTTTTGTTATGTTTTTCTTAATTTTAGTCACTTTTTGTTTGTCTTTTTGGACTCTTTTAACCATGTCTCACAACAACACACTGAGCATTAATAATTTTATACATTTAGAGTACATTTTATCTACAATTTTTGCTCTTCTTTTAGCAAATTTCTAGAAAAAACTACTGTGGCAGGGATGTATTCCCACTTAAGACCTGGTTTATCCCTGGTTTTACACCTGAAATAGTCCTGTTACAGACCCAGTTTAGATTTGGTGGTACTCAGACAAATCTTTTCCTTGGTGGTACTTGGGGTAAAAGGTTTGAGATCCACTGCTCTAAAATATTGTACCTGTTGCTCATTTTGACACCCAAACTATTTCATGTCGTGTCTGTTTTATATGAAGTGTTATGTCTGAGGGTTGTGTGTGTGTGACTATTTAACTAAAATGCAGTTAAGATAAATATATATATATATATATTTTTTTAGGTTTTTACTTTTACTTCCTGGTTGTTAATTATGACATAACGCCAGGAAATGACCGAGAAACCATCCTGTACAGTGCACCAAAACTCATCTAACTAAATCTAATTTTAAAAAAAACACGTGAACACCTTTATTTTCTTGAATCAATGTTTAAAGGGTCAAAAAAGTCATGTATTTCGAGTAAATTATGCATAACCTTTGTCTCCCCAGTGTGATGACGTCAGTGTGTTTACTTCCTGTATTTTTCAACTTTTCTCCACAAACAGCGACCTGATTGGTGTAAAACTATACTTTATGGGTATTAATACACAAAATAAAGTCAAAAGTAGACAATCATAATCATACGCACTTTAAAAATGTATGATTGCAGTCCTAATCTGGGAATTCAGTTAGGGAAATCACAACAACAGCTGAAACATTTGTTGTGATGATGGAAAAAGCAAAAGCCACTAATGTTAGACGCTTGTGGCTTGAGGAAATAAACGATCAACTGTTGGACTGCGTTTTTTACTCACCGTATAGTTTTCAAATAAGACGGGTGGAGCCTTGACCTTGTTCATGTCGGCGGCTTTCCTCACAATAGCCTCTGCCTCCTTCACTCTGCCCTGAGAAAGCAGCCACCGAGGCGACTCCGGGGTGACCCTGACACAAAGAAACTGTGGCTTACATTCAGGACAAATAATAATATGTTTAATTGCAGTGAAATGTTCGGTTTTAGACATTGGGCTGCGTTCACTCGATAACACAGCGTTCTAGAATCACAACGGTCTAAAATGGAGCTGGAGACAGAGGTCAGAGGTCAGAATTCTGTGGTTGAATGTTCTGTTTCCACGTCAGAGTCTAGATTTGTTGAACTGATTAATGGATAATGTCTGTAATTACTGGGTATCCACATGACGATGCAAAGATGCAATAGTAGCGTACCATCCAAACAGAGCTCTTCGTTCTCAAAATGCTGGACTATTGTTAGTCCCCAGAGTCTCTAAAAGCACAGTAGGAGGTCGAGCATTTAGCTACCAAGCTCCAATGTTATAGAACCAGCTCCCTGTTCATGTAAAAGAGGCCGACACAGTCTCTACATTTAAGACCAGGCTCAAAACGTTCCTCTTTGAAATAGTTTATGGTCAGGCCAGTTAGGAACAGAAATAAAAACCTACAGTTTTAGCCACGCTGCCCTTGGAGCAATTCTGCTGGGGGAAGTATGGCAGCTTGAACACTATCCTCTGGTTCTTCCTACTTTACCTATCAACAATATTTAATATTACTTCAACTGTAGTCTGTTCATTGCTGTTCACATGTTTCTCTTTCTCTCCACTTCCCCCGGGGAGTGGAGACTGTTTCAGGCACTGCGGCGGCTGCTCCAGTGACGACCCCCCCACCCCCACCTGTCTGGAGGATCGATCTCTACACTGGACGATCTATGCGCCACCCGCCTGGACAGCTGGATTAGCCACACCTCGTCTGCCTGGACGAACTCCTTCTACTTTAGATGAACTGTTCCTCATCTCCTGCTGGAGGATCTCTCTACACTGGGTGGACTGCTCCTCGTCCGCCTGGAGGAACTCTTTAAAGCCACCTCCCTCTTGAGTGGTTGTGGCTCCACAGTCCAAGTGGATGTCAGTCCTAGTTCATCTGCAGCCTGTCCGTCCGTGGGAGTAGGATCTCTCCTTCACTATGGTTCTCCCCGAGGTTTCTACTTTTTCCCGTGTGTTTTTTTGTAGTTTTTCCTCGCCGAGAAAGAGGGTCAAAGGACAGGGGCATTCTGGGACAGTTATCTGAACTGCTTTTACCTGTGGCCCATTGAGGCAACTGTTTTGGGCATTATAAAAATAAATTGATTTGATTTGATGACACAAAACTGACACAAAGTTCAACGTCTTCGCGATCTGCAGAAATAAACTCAATCTGCAGAAATAAACACATATATATGTATCGCGAATGTGAATTATTGTTATTTTGGGGGTCGCGACTGAAAAAGAACCACTGCTATTCACCTTATTCCTGAAGTTGTCGTACGCGCCGCCGTCTTGTTTCTGTTGTAGTTCACACGGAGCAGACGAGCTCAACAGAAAATAGGTTCTACTCGACTAAAAAGACGTTTTCAGGAAATCGTTGCGTTGTTGACTTGTTGTTGCTCGTGTTCATTAAACATTTTACACAGAGTTCTCGTCAAACGGAAGTGCGTTTACAACAAAAGTGCGTATCTGTGGCAAAAAGAGGCAAAAGTGGGCGAGGCGGAATAAAGTCAATAAGGAATTGATTGCACTGTTCACTGACACGCAGCACGAGGTTTGGCTCAGCAGCAGCTAATGTGTTTAGTGCAGAAACGCACTTTTTTGGTGGAAAAAATAATGCGGCACAGCACCAACAGTGTTATTTACGTTTCAAATATTGTACACAGTATGTCATTGTGTCTGGTTCTTTAAATTTGCCAATGGTGGCTGTTTACCTTTTATTATTTTGTGAAGAAGTTACTTAAAACACCCTAAAATGGTCAATTATTAATTTAAATACATTAATCTGACATTTTTTCAATGCACACACAGCAAAAAAAATGTAAATCTATCCAAGCGTAAAATGGCTTGAATTTATCATTTTGATCTGGATTTGAGTAGATTTGACTCGATGGGATTTAATTGTTGATGTGATGCAGAATATTTCATGGTTTCAAGGTATTTCTGATGATCCTGCGATAATTTTGCTGAAAATAAGAAAATAAATGTGTCTGTGGTAAGTAAAATGATCTTAACCCAGCGACAGATAATTTGGATTGAAATAAGAAATAATGTATTGAAACAAGTCAGAAACGGTTTGAAACAAGTGAAATAATCTAGTTCCATCAAATAAATCGTCTCCACTGATCTTAACGAGTCAAAACGTCTGAAATTCAGATTAATATCCTCAAATCAAGACATTTAACTCAGATAGAACTTCATTATTTGCAGTGCAGCTCTAGTTTAAAGCTCATAAAAGTCGATAATACATACTCTCGTTTCAACAACATCTGAACCTACCACCAGAGGGGGATGAAGATGGCTCCAGGCAGAGCGACGGCCAGGACCAGGAGCCTCCACTGCCTGATGAAATACGCAAACAGCGGGAGCAGCATGTACCCCGTGGAGAAGCCCAGACACACGCCCACGGTGGAGAACGCCGCCTGCACGTCCCCAGAAAACACCTCCACCCCTGGAAATAACACACGCTCAGTCAAACGCCTCCAAACGCTGAAGTGTAATACATTTTCAGAAAAAGTTCCAATAAATTTCAATGAATCTATCCTTATTTTGTTCTAAGAAAACTATCTCTTTATGATTAATAGCTCTATGATTTATTGTTAGTGATTGATTATTTCCAGATGACAACACACTGCATTTTGGGACGTGTTCAGGTCAAGTCCAAACTCCTGCTTTAAAGTTTTTTCAGACCAAGTAATCATTCTTAGAATAATTGTTTCTACCAGCTAAATATTCTTAATGCACTGGTAACATATTGTCACGTTCTATTTTGCACTTTCTGGAGAAAAACATTTAGTTGTAGCCTGTGTATTTACTACCAAATATCATATAAAAATACCAATAATACAAACAAAAGAGTATCAATAAACAAAATAATTGTATTAAGCTAAATAAATTTAGCACTTAGGCTTGCAGGACAATGTCCTCCTTCTTTTAATGCATTTAGACACAATATATATATAGCATACACATTATACATAATATAGGGCAACACAGGATATGAAAAAATGTTCGGAGAGGGGGGAGAAATAAAAGCAATTAAATGGGAGTTTGTTTAAATCATCTGTGCAATGTGTGTTGGTTTTGAAGTGGGGCGACAGCGTGACAGTGATGGTGATGGACGGGAGGTGCTCGTTGTCCCTCTCTGGGTGCGGCGGCTGTCCCTGTGTGGTCCTCTGGAGGATTCCTGGGTGCTGGTGGTGGTCCGGTTTGCGCTCTGGGTCTGGCCGGTTCATTCCTTTGTGTCGCCTGGGGCGGGTCCTGGGGCGGGTCCTGGGGCGGGTCCTGGGGGTTTTCCGCTCGTGTACGCTGGCTGCCTTCTCGTTTATCCAGTGCATGGATGGGGGGCGGCAGACGCCAGTGTGGGCTTGGCCTCCGTAGCAGAGGTGTAAACATTTAAAAAATAAAAATTAAAAAAAGAGTGGTGATGGTGATGGGGCGCTGGTGCAGACGGGGGAGGGGGGTCACAGCCCAGGTATATAGATAGATATAGACAATTGTAAAATAAATACAGAGAGATACTTCATAGTTTTGCCTCGCCACATCCCTTTTTAGTCGATTAATTGGACAGGTCTTTAGTCGACTACAGCCCCACAAACTATAGACTGCTGTTACACAAGAAAAATCCATCAGACTTACCCAGAATAAAAGCAGAAACATAGTTAGCGACCTGACCCAGTCCACTGAAAAACATCAGGATCGCAAACATCTCCCACGAGGTCGAAAACACTTGAAGGAAAGTGAACAACGTCTGAATTCCCAAAGTAACAAAAAACACAGGCTTCCTCCCAAATCTATAAAAATGCAATAAAACAAACACATTAGACGAATTAGACATGGGATATGAAAGAGTTTATGGCGAACTGTACCTGTCAGAGATCGGGCCACAAAAGAAGGACCCGAGCAAAACTCCAATGAAATAAACTGTTGAAGTGAACGGCTGCTTCCACTGGTCGCTGCACACCAGGTCAAACTGGAATAAAGTGGACAAGTTTAAGGAGATGACCAACACTACACAGCAAAAAATGTAAATCTATCCGAGCTTAAAATGGCTTGAATTTATCATTTTGATCTGGATTTGAGTAGATTTGACTCGATGAGATTTAATTGTTGATGTGATGCAGAATATTTAATGGTTTCAAGGTATTTCTGATGATCCTGCGACAACTGTGCTTAAAATAAGAAAATAAATGTGTCAGTGGTAAGTAAAATGATCTTAACCCACTGACAGATAATTTGGATTGAAATAAGAAATAATGTATTGAAACAAGTCACAAACGGTTTGTGTAGCATACCCTCCCGAATTAAGGTTGACACTTTACTGATGCTTTTCTGATTTAATTGCAATAAATTAAATACACCATAAGAGCTGGGGAAACACGAAAAGACATCGTGTAAATGCTAAATGCCACGCTCTTACACTTTTGCAAAAACGTTAGCTAACTGGAAATTTCTAATTACACATCAATTAGCGTGTTTTACAGACAAAATCAATATAACTTCACTTTATAAACGCAAAACATTACAATTGTGCTTATGTGCAACTTAAAACGTACCTTGTGGGGTAGATAATACAAAAACCACCTTCATTTCTGCTCCGTTTCAACTTTAATGCGTTTGCCTTTTAACCGTCTCGGTCTACGTAAAGCTAATGCTGCGTTAAAGGAAAAAACAGGAAGTGGCTCTTCAAAATAAAAGTGTTCTCTCAAAAAACAGGAAGTTAACTGTTACTTCATGAAAATTGACAACATATGAAATAAAATACAACTACAGATTTAGCAATGGAAAAATACACAGTTCTTTACAGTTTGAAAGAAGTAAAATAATCTCTCCACCACAGACCGTACATATCAGTGGACTATGGGATTGTGATGTCACCCATAGCGTTTGGCTGCAGCCAAATGAAGCCCATCGTGGCTAGCAGTTATAGCGGCTAAAGTGGAGCCAGACTCCATATTTGGAAATCCGCGTGCGTATCGTGGCAACCACACGGACTAATCAGTAGCGCATTGTGCGCTCTGCTGAGAAGGTGATCGGCTGCAGCCTTCCATCTGTCCAGGACCTGTACGTCTCCAGGACTCGGGGACGAGCAGGTCGGATCACAGCTGACCCTTCTCACCCTGGACATGGACTATTTGAGCCACTCCCCTCGGGCAGGAGGCTACGGTCCATCCGGACCAGAACCTCCCGCCACAAGAACAGTTTCTTTCCCGCTGCTGTTGGACTCATGAACACTCTGTAACACCTGTCACTTTAACCATATATTATATAAGAACAATCTATTTGCACTACACATTTGCAGATGGCACTGTCTGCCAACTGTACATTCTGTATATAGTCTATCTTAGTCTATTTCACGGGCGTAAAATACGGGGGGATAGGGGGGTTACAACCCCCCCAATATTTTGATCTAGTACATTCAACCCCCCCAATATTTCAGACCATCCATCCATCCATTTTCTTCCGCTTATCCGGGGCCGGGTCGCGGGGGCAGCAGTCTGAGCAGGGACTCCCAGACTTCCCTCACCCCGGACACTTCCTCCAGCTCCTCCGGGGGGATCCCGAGGCGTTCCCAGGCCAGCCGAGAGACGTAGTCCCTCCAGCGTGTCCTGGGTCTTCCCGGGCCGCCTCCCGGTGGGACATGCCCAGAACACCTCCCGAGGGAGGCGTCCAGGAGGCATCCTGAACAGATGCCCGAGCCACCTCAATTGGCTCCTCTCGACGTGGAGGAGCAGCGGCTCTACTCCGAGCTCCTCCCGTGTGACTGAGCTCCTCACCCTATCTCTAAGGGAGCGCCCAGCCACCCGGCGGAGGAAGCTCATTTCGACCGCTTGTATCCGCGATCTTGTCCTTTCGGTCATTACCCAAAGCTCATACCTGTGTGAAGTTGGCCCCCCCGTAGTGTGCGATTGACCCCAAAATGGTGTCAAACGTTTGTGCATCGTTTGTGCACGTTTGTGCACACAATATCAGCATTTGTGCACGCTTCGTTTTTGAGTATTGATCACTTATAGGTTTTGGATTGGCCAAAGTGTGAAGTTGGCCCCCCCGGAGTGCCTGATTGACCCCAAAATGTCCGATTGACCCCAAAATGGTGTCAAACGTTTGTGCATCGTTTGTGCACGTTTGTGCACACAATATCAGCGTTTGTGCACGCTTCGTTTTTGAGTATTGATCACTTATAGGTTTTGGATTGGCCAAAGTGTGAAGTTGGCCCCGAGTGCCTGATTGACCCCAAAATGTCGATTGACCCCAAAATGGTGTCAAGCGTTTGTGCATCATTTGTGCACGTTTGTGCATGCTTAGTTTTTGAGTTATTGATCACTGATTGGCACAAGTATACAGTTACCCCAAACTGTCCAATTTTGTGAGATATTGATTATGGACATTTTGGAAATATGGGTAACCTCAATGCACTGCTTTCTACATATACTGCATATATACATATACATTCAAGTTAGTCTTAAATAACAGTTTTATATAATATGCAGGTATTGACAGATTGTCCATATGTGTCCACATATAGTTCAACAGCAATTCATCAACTTGTCACATCTATCAGTTTAAAATTAATTTGATCCACCTATCATCTTATCAATTATGTCTGTCTCAATCTTACCAATTCTGTCTGTCTCTATCTTATCAATTAATAATGCACTTTTGGTGTTATTTGGCCTATGAAATAAAATTACTTTAGGGCCAAATGTAGACAATTAAAGAGTTAAGGGTATTTATTTAGACTATTTTAATTATTTTAACATATAAATCAAAAGGTGTGATCTTGATTGAACATATATGGACACATATGGACAATCTGTCGATACCTAAATATTATATAAAACTGTTATTTAAGACTAACTTGAATGTATATGTATATATGCAGTATATGTAGAAAGCAGTGCATTGAGGTTACCCATATTTCCAAAATGTCCATAATCCATAATCAATATCTCACAAAATTGGACAGTTTGGGGTAACTGTATACTTGTGCCAATCAGTGATCAATCACTCAAAAACTAAGCATGCACAAACGTGCACAAATGATGCACAAACGTTTGACACCATTTTGGGGTCAATCGGACACTACGGGGGGGCCAACTTCACACTTTGGCCAATCCAAAACCTATAAATGATCAATACTCAAAAACGAACCATGCACAAACGCTGATATTGTGTGCGCAAACGTGCACAAACGATGCACAAACGTTTGACACCATTTTGGGGTCAATGGGACATTTTGGGGTCAATCGGACACTCCGGGGGGGCCAACTTCACACTTTGGCCAATCCAAAACCTATAAGTGATCAATACTCAAAAACGAAGCGTGCACAAACGCTGATATTGTGTGCACAAACGTGCACAAACGATGCACAAACGTTTGACACCATTTTGGGGTCAATCGGACATTTTGGGGTGAATTGGGCACTCCGGGGGGGCCAACTTCACACTTTGGCCAATCCAAAACCTATAAATGATCAATACTCAAAAACGAAGCGTGCACAAACGCTGATATTGTGTGCACAAACGTGCACAACCGCAGCACAAACGTTTGACACCATTTTGGGGTCAATCGGACATTTTGGGGTGAATTGGGCACTCCGGGGGGGCCAACTTCACACTTTGGCCAATCCAAAACCTATAAATGATCAATACTCAAAAACGAAGCGTGCACAAACGCTGATATTGTGTGCACAAACGTGCACAAACGATGCACAAACGTTTGACACCATTTTGGGGTCAATCGCACACTACGGGGGGGCCAACTTCACACAGGTAAAGCACCTGACCATAGGTGAGGGTAGGAACGTAGATTGACCGGTAAATCGAGAGCTTTGTCTTTCGACTCAGCTCTCTCTTCACCACAACGGTCCGATACAGCGCCCGCATCACTGCAGACGCTGCACCGATCCGCCTGTCAATCTCACGCTCCATCCTTCCCTCACTCGTGAACAAGACCCCGAGATACTTGAACTCCTCCACTTGAGGCAAGGACTCTCCACCCACCCGGAGAGGGCAATCCACCTTTTTCCGGTCGAGAACCATGGCCTCGGATTTGGAGGTGCTGATCCTCATCCCAGCCGCTTCACACTCGGCTGCAAACCGTCCCAGTGCATGCTGCAGGTCCTGGCTTGAAGAAGCCATCAGGACGACATCATCCGCGAACAGCAGAGATGAGATCCTGTGGTCCCCAAACCAGACGCCCTCCACGCCCTGACTGCGCCTAGAAATTCTGTCCATAAAAACTATGAACAGAACCGGTGACAAAGGGCAGCCCTGGCGGAGTCCAACATGCACTGGGAACAGGTCTGACTTACTGCCGGCAATGCGAACACAGCTCCTGCTCCGGTCATACAGGGACCGGACAGCCCTTAACAAAGGGCCCCGGACCCCATACTCCCGGAGCACTCCCCACAAGGCGCCCCGGGGCACACGGTCGAATGCCTTCTCCAGATCCACAAAACACATGTGGACTGGTTGGGCAAACTCCCATGAACCCTCGAGCACCCGATGGAGAGTATAGAGCTGGTCCAGTGTTCCGTGACCGGGACGAAAACCACACTGCTCCTCCTGAATCCGAGGTTCGACTATCGGTCGGATTCTCCTCTCCAGTACCCTGGAATAGACCTTACCGGGGAGGCTGAGGAGTGTGATCCCCCTGTGGTTGGAACACACCCTCCGGTCCCCCTTCTTATACAGAGGGACCACCACCCCGGTCTGCCAGTCCAGAGGCACTGTCCCCGACCGCCACGCGATGTTGCAGAGACGTGTCAGCCAAGACAGTCCCACAACATCCAGAGACTTAAGATACTCGGGACGGATCTCATCCACCCCCGGAGCCTTGCCACCAAGGAGCTTGCCTACCACCTCAGTGACTTCAGCCAGGGTGATGGATGAGTCCACCACCAAGATCTCAGCCTCTGCTTCCTCCTCGGAAGACGTGACAGTGGGATTGAGGAGATCCTCAAAGTATTCCTTCCACCGTCCGACAACATCCCCAGTCGAGGTCAGCAGCTCTCCACCCGCACCGTAAACGGTGTTGGTGAAGCACTGCTTCCCCCTCCTGAGGCGTCGGACGGTTTGCCAGAATTTCTTTGAGGCCAACCGATAGTCCTCCTCCATGGCCTCTCCTGAACTCCTCCCAATCCCGAGTTTTTGCCTCTGCAACCGCACGGGCTGCAGTACGCTTGGCCTGCCGGTACCTGTCAGCTGCTTCAGGAGTCCCACAAGCCAGCAAGGCCCGATAGGACTCCTTCTTCAGCCTGACGGCATCCCTTACTTCCGGTGTCCACCACCGGGTTTGGGGATTGCCGCCGCGACAGGCACCAGAGACCTTGCGACCACAGCTACGAGCTGCCGCATTGACAATGGAGGTGGAGAACATGGTCCACTCGGACTCCATGTCTCCAGCCTCCCCCGGGATCTGGGAGAAGTTCTCCCGGAGGTGTGAGTTGAAGACCCTGCCGACAGAGGGCTCTGCCAGACGTTCCCAACAGACCCTCACAATGCGCTTGGGCCTGCCAAGTCTGTCCGGCTTCCTCCCCCGCCAGCGGATCCAACTCACCACCAGGTGGTGATCGGTTGACAGCTCCACCCCTCTCTTCACCCGAGTGTCCAAGACATGCGGCCGAAGGTCAGATGACACGACAACAAAGTCGATCATCGACCTCCGGCCTAGGGTGTCCTGGTGCCACGTGCACTGATGGACACCCTTGTGCTTGAACATGGTGTTCGTTATGGACAAACTGTGACTAGCACAGAAGTCCAATAACTGAACACCACTCGGGTTCAGATCGGGGGGGCCGTTCCTCCCGATTACCCCTCTCCAGGTGTCACTGTCGTTGCCCACGTGGGCGTTGAAGTCCCCCAGTAGAACAACGGAGTCCCTGGGCGGTGCACTGTCCAGTACCCCTCCCAGGGACTCCAAGAAGGTCTGGTACTCTGCACCGCTGCTCGGCCCGTAGGCCGACACAACGGTGAGAGACCTGTCCCCACCCTAAGGCGCAGGGACGCAACCCTCTCATTCAACGGGGTGAACTCCAACACATGGTGGCTGACTTGTGGGGCTATGAGCAAGCCCACACCAGCCCGCCGCCTCTCCCCGCGGTCAACGCCAGAGAAATGGAGCGTCCAGCCCCTCTCGAGGAGACGGGTTCCAGAGCCCAGGCTGTGCGTGGAGGTGAGGCCGACTATATCTAGTCGGTAGCGCTCAACCTCCCGCACAAGCTCAGGCTCCTTCCCCCCCAGCGAGGTGACATTCCATGTCCCTAGAGCCAGTTTCTGCATCCGGAGATCCGGTCGTCGAGGCTCCCCGCCTGAGACTGCTGCGCGGATCACTAAGACCGCCCCTTATGGATCCTCCCGCAGGTGGTGGGCCCACGGAAGGACGGCCCCACGTCGCTTCGCTTCGGGCTGTGCCCGACCGGGCCCGTGGGGAAAGGCCCGCCACCAGGCGCTCGCTGCCGGCGCCACCCCAGGCCTGGCTCCAGGGTGGGGCCCGGTAACGCCGATCCGGGCGACGTAAACGACCTTGTTGTTGTACTGTTCATAAAGGGCTTTTGAACCGCTCTTAGTCTGACCCGTCACCCAGGACCTGTTTGCCATGGGTGACCCTACCAGGGGCATAAAGCCCCCGACAACATAGCTCCCAGGATCATTCGGGTACTCAAACCCCTCCACCACGTTAAGGTGGCGGTTCAAGGAGGGGTATTTCAGACCATTTTAATATTAAATCATATACTATATGTTATTTGTTAAAAAGAAATCTCCAGGAGTAGTTAAAACAATTAAATCAACAACAAAAACATTACTTTTTGACTACGCACCCCCCTCTCAGCTGTAGACGTGGTATCGCCCACACCGAGGCCGCGCTCTCACCCCTCCCTCTCCTGTCTCTGTCAGTGCGGCGTATGTCTGTCGTCAGTCAGTTTAACAAGTTGATAGTTTTGACCATGTTTTGACTGCTATGAGGTGAGGGCTAGTGCTTCACAGGTGAGGGCGTAGTGCTTCACAGGTGAGGGCGTAGTGCTTCACAGGTGAGGGCGTAGTGCACAGTGTCACACACAGTATCACGGGTCACGGGTAGCCCTAGATGACTGTGCATTCAATCTGAAACCAAGAAGTTATACTTTAGGAGTTATAATCACGCCAATTCCAACAAACGCACATCAGTTTTCTGTTGACAGTCAACTCGTAGTGTTCACAACACACCACAGGGTGTCACTATTGTGCAAGTGACAGTGGAGTTGTGTTGCTTCCAAATGAGCATATATTATTGGACACAGTTCACAGCTTTATTCACAAAGTCACTGTGGCATGTGGCTGTGGTAGGCAATATTTATATTAAAGAGGCATATTTGGAGAATTCTATATGTATAAATGTAGATTTTCAAAGGCGCATTTTGATTAACTTAAACGCGACGTTTCGTTTTGATGGGGTTGACCTCAGGCCAGACGGGGCCACCACGACCTTGCGCTAAAAAGAGGCGAAGCTTATGGACTTTTTACTTTACGAACTCTCAGCCCGAGAGGCTTACATGATGAAGTACTCTTTAAGGTAATGTGATGATGTCTGACAAATGATGGTCTGCGGTTCCCCTCCCTCTAAGACGAAAGGGAGACTTAACACAAACTCTGGAACATTATTTCCTACTTTTCTAACAGAATTCGATCATTATTGTTATTTCTGAAAGGTTCATAATATGATAAACATTATTGTACTTATTATTGATGTATTTTTATGTATGACGTGATGATGAAAAATTATTTATACACTATTATTGTAATTAATTGGGGTCTAATTTTGGGGGGGCTACTTTCCTCACTTTACATAAGGGGAGCGAAAAGGGCTGTCGTTATACCTTACGAAGGTCAGAATGAGACTGTGCGTGAGTGGTTGCTAAAGACTTGCATAGAGTTAACTCCCAAAAGCAATAAAATTTGTCTGCGCCTTTGAAAATCTACATTTATACATATAGAATTCTCCAAATATGCCTCTTTAATATAAATATTGCCTACCACAGCCACATGCCACAGTGACTTTGTGAATAAAGCTGTGAACTGTGTCCAATAATATATGCTCATTTGGAAGCAACACAACTCCACTGTCACTTGCACAATAGTGACACCCTGTGGTGTGTTGTGAACACTACGAGTTGACTGTCAACAGAAAACTGATGTGCGTTTGTTGGAATTGGCGTGATTATAACTCCTAAAGTATAACTTCTTGGTTTCAGATTGAATGCACAGTCATCTAGGGCTACCCGTGACCCGTGATACTGTGTGTGACACTGTGCACAATAGCGTAGGTCTACTGCAACATCGATAAATGTTAGACAGTTTGTCACAAGTTAACATAGCAAGCATGTCTTCCGTCCTATTGTGATGACAGATTTGACAGTTTCAATAAAGACACCAACCCTACCGATCACAGAACCTCTGGCCAAGTGGTTATGGTTACGGATAGGTAGTATGCTTTTGCAGAAACCAAGTGCGTTCGAGACCCGTATTTTTTTATTTATTTATATATTTTTTTGTTCTTCACGAACGTGGTGTGTAGAATGGTTGTGATTGACAACAATGACAAAAGTCACATGTGATTGAGTTAAGACCACATAATGAAAGCGTTTATTGATCAACCTTGCATCCACACATTTGTGTTGAACATGTTTGACATCACTTTTTGGAGTCCAGCCTTCTTTGTCGAATCTGCGTGTAAAAACGGAACGCCAGTTACAGGGGAAAATACCGCGGCGTGCATGTACCTTTTGTGGCCTCGTGGTGGCGCATGATGTGTTTACAAATCACAGGCTGACATGATCACTTCGAGAACCGGAACACCGGCCCACATGATCTCTCTCCCTCGCTCCTTTCGTCTCTCTCTCTCTCCTCCGCTCGTGTAGCAGCCGCGCTTTCATTAACGTCTTTTCTCACGTCACATATTTTGACACTTTATTCGAGGATGAGGAGGAGCGCATGTTACGCACGTACGCGTCTCTGCCCCCTGGGCCGCCGACTCAGCCCGACAGCAGAGCGGAAAATGTGGACCCGAACCCGGCCCGAATTGCGGGCCGGCCCGGTGCAAATTGATCCACGGACCGGTACCGGTCCGCGGCCCGGGACTGAGATAGATGACATAGAAAGGAATATGTTTTGTCCGATACACAGCCATTTGCCTGTAGTCTCTCGACCCCCCCAAAGTTGAAGCCAAAGTTACGCCCTTGTTTGCGATACCTCTGTGACCAAAGTGGACTGGTAGATGTCTTTGCTGTAGCTCCAGCCGTCCACACAGGGCTCCTGCTGCAGCTGGGTGAGGTTCACGTCTGCAGGAGCTAAGCCCTGAGCCCACAGACCCAGGACCACGTCCAGCCTGTACCTGCTGCAGCGGCTCCGCTCCTCCACTCCGTTCACCACCTCAGGACGACACACAAACAGGTAGACAGTGCACTGCTGCCTCAGATGCCCTGGTGCAGAGGGATGGAAGCGCGGCGGCCAGTCTCACCTGTGGCCCATGTGACCAACACAAATAAGTCAAAGTGCACACGCCAAGCCCTGCAAACTCTGCTGTTTATTATTGTTGTTGATGTCAGAATCAGAATCGGTTTATTGCCTTTGTCAGTGATCAAAATTCACAAACACACAGCAAAAAATGTAAATCTATCCGAGCGTAAAATGGCTTGAATTTATCATTTTGATCTGGATTTGAGTAGATTTGACTCGATGAGATTTAATTGTTGATGTGATGCAGAATATTTCACTGGTTTCAAGGTATTTCTGATGATCCTGCGATAATTTTGCTTAAAATAAGAAAATAAATGTGTCAGTGGTAAGTAAAATGATCTTAACCCAGTGACAGATAATTTGGACTGAAATAAGAAATAATGTATTGAAACAAGTCACAAATGGTTTGAAACAAGTGAAATAATCTAGTTCCATCAAATAAATCGTCTCCACTGATCTTAACGAGTCAAAACGTCTGAAATTCAGATTAATATCCTCAAATCAAGACATTTTAACTCAGATAGAACTTCATTATTCGCAGTGTAGGAACTTGCTTCGGCGTAAGGTGCAACATAAAACAATGAATAAAATGTTGGCATGTTATACTGTATTATGCATGCTTTCACTGATGAATGAGTGTTTGTTTTTATAGCCACTTCAGCCTTTTAAATTCTCACGCAAATAAAGTAAATAAAGTCATTAGTTTATTTCCATTGTCATGACAATGGAAATAAACCGATCCTGATTCTGATTACATTCATTCATTCATTCATTCATGGAGAAGGAATATAACCTCCAACCAAAGATATTGAAAGCATCTAAGGCACAAAGAAAAAAAAGATTATTCACTTTAGTTTCTCTATACTTGTCAGGACCTCGCTCCAAACCGTCTTTCCAATTGTGTATTTTTACTTCAGTGTTCAAATCGAAAAATAAAAAATCAAACTGTATTTTTGTTTTTTGGTTTCATGAACAAAAACGAAAAATGGAAAATCAAATCGTATTTTTCTTTATTTGTTTTCAATTTTAAATTGACAATCAAATAAATGATGTGTCAAGCTGTTGCTCAAGAAACGCTGCCACTTCAGCCACATCGGTTTTATTTTTACGTCGCCAGGGACCCTTCTTGATTTAAATCAGTTCAAGGGTGCGTTTGCTCATGATTCCATGTGAATGTTCAAGTAAATGCAGTGTTTCGTTGGTGGTAAATCCATCTCTAAAGTCCATCTCTGCAGCTGCATGTCATTGTGTAAATAACCCTAATGCAGTCTGCTGCTTTATACTTGAATAACTCAAAACTATGACTTTAAAACTTGAAATTATGCCTTTTAAAACTCAAAATTATAACTTTTGAACATGAAATTATGACTTTTAGACTCAAAATGATGTCTTTAAAACTCAAAATGATGACTTTTAAATGACTTTTTATGACTTCGTGTAGGGCTTTTATTTTTTATTCATTGGCAGAATCGAGCTTCCATAGTGTTTAGCTTTACACTGCCGAAGTAGGTTTATTTTATTTCAAACGTGGTGAAATTTATGACAACAAATAATAAACAAACAAAAATACAAATGCAGAAACATTACGGCTCATTGAATTTTAATCCTAGCTGCAAATTCATTTTGATGAACAATGAACACAATCACAAAAGGCATTATTGTTTTGCCCATGAATCGATTGTTTAGGGAGTACAGTGAACCGTTATCATAGTTTATGGCTTTAGACACGTAGTTTATTGTTGTCTGGATGATATGGGTGACTTATTGGAGGCTGTCCAGGTCACAGTAACTGATCCCTCACACAGTCCCCGTAAAACACTAAACATTTATAACAGCTGTTAAATGACAAATGTATGTTAAATAATACAGTATTATTCATTCAATCATAATTTGGACTCCATGTGAATAATACTGTTTGTTGTTTTTTTTCTTTAGGACAAAGCAGGGGAATTTTATCCTAGAAAAGAGAAAACATATTTTGAGAAATGATAGATCAGACGTGCAAGTAAAACCAGTAAGACTCAAAGAACATGCAAAATACTGTTGCAATGTTATGTTTCGCTCATCTTTTCATGAAATAGTGCGTTTACTGACCTTTTACACTGCTGCATGTCTTGTATCGTTTCAGACTAACTCAGCTAGAACTTCATTATTCGCAGTGTAGGAACTTGCTTCGGCGTAAGGTGCAACATAAAACAATGAATAAAATGTTGGCATGTTATACTGTATTATGCATGCTTTCACTGATGAATGAGGGTTTGTTTTTATAGCCACTTCTGCCTTTTAAATTCTCACGCAAATAAAGTAAATAAAGTCATTAGTTTATTGCCATTGTCATGACAATGGAAATAAACCGATTCTGATTCTGATTCTGATTACATTCTGATTACATTCATTCATTCATTCATTCATGGAGAAGGAATATAACCTCCAACCAAAAATATTGAAAGCATCTAAGGTACAAAAAAAAAAAAGATTATTCACTTTAGTTTCTCCATACTTGTCAGGACCTGGGCTGTGCAGCGAGCAACTGGGGTGCAAAGTTTTAAAAAAGCGCACGTGTGGAAAGGAGGAAAGGCACAAGAACTGGCACGAGAATAACAAAAGGCTGTAAATTATGAACCAAGAAGCTGAGAAATAGGTAACTTATCATGGACTATCACCAAGAAACATTTACTCCAACACCACAAGACTTCCTTTTTTAAATGCAAAAATAAAAAGTTCGACTCACATTTGTCGGGATGATCGCTCGTAGCCAATCTTCCGTCAGGTTTACGTCGGGAACAGAGCAGTGGTGCTTCGCATTGTCCGCAACAAACACGACAGAGAACATGCTAAGTCCGTTTGGAATGACACTCGCATAAAGGATGAAAAACAAAATCTTCTGATATCGCCCCCAGTTCCCTATAAAAGCAGTTATTTCATCATAATTATTCATGTTCTATGGAGAACAGCGTCGGTCTCTTCTGTGAATCCTGGTTAAACGCTCTGCTCCTCTTTATGATGCACTAGTTACTTATTTATCTTGGTTCGGCAAACTATAATGCAGATCATTGCATCTGTGATCTCTTCCCAAAAGCTGCAGAGGATGATTGTCTGGTGGTGCTTTGGTGGCGCTAAAGAGCAGATTTGAAGTCCAAAGCTGAAATGGCAGAGCGTTTGTGCGAACGGCTTGAGATAAAAGTAGAAATCGACACCAAACAAACAATACTGCGTTTTGTGTTCATTCCGAGTTATGGTACATTACTTTAGTTTTGCACTTTAGTCTGACAACGTCTACAGAGTCGTCCTTTAGAAAGAAAATGGTGGCATCAGTTATAAAAAATGTGTGTAAGAATACTGTTCATTTTAATGTCGTCCAGCTTGAGGCGGCAGATGACAGCATTGAAGAAAGGACACAGTAAAGTATTCCTGTACTGAAGAATTGATAATGTTTTATGGAAGTCCATTTCTGCCAATGAATGAAAAATAAAAGCCCCAGAGGAAGTCATAATTTTGAGTTTAAAAGTCACAATTTCAAGTTTTAAAGTCATAATTTTGAGTTTTAAAGCCGTAATTTCAAGTTTAAATATCATAATTTCGAGTTTAAAAGTCAGCTCCAGCGACATGACAGCGGCTACAGTTACATGTGTTCCCTGCACTGGTGACAACCATCTCGGGCTCAAAGCTCTGGACTGCTTTGGGTCATCGCCGTGGACAGATGTCCACCCTGTCTGTGGTGTGCGCTCCGTGGATCGTCCAGATTCCACTGTCCACGCAGGGCTTTGCTCTTAGACTTGACTTGTTGTGATCCATTAACGGAGCGAAAGCAAATTCTGCTCGTCTCCCGGTCACAGAGTCACCAGGGCGGGGAACATGAACTGGAGCCGCGGTCCTGTCGCTCCAGCTCGGGCCCCACTGTTGGTCCAGCCCGGAACCAACTCCCACGTTGTGCAGAATGAATGAATGATAAAGATAAATGAATTAATGAATCCTCGCTCCAAACCTTCTTTTGAATTGTGTATTTTTACTTCAGTGTTCAAATCAAAAAATAAAAAAATCAAACTTTTTTTTTTTTTTTGGTTTCATGAACAAAAATGGAAAATCAAATCATATTTTTCTTTATTTGTTTTCAATTTTAAATTGACAGTCAAATAAATGATGAGTCAAGCTGTTGCTCAAGAAACGCTGCCACTTCCGCCACATCGGTTTCATTTTTACGTCGCCAGAGACCCTTCTTGATTTAAATCAGTTCAAGGCTGCGTTTGCTCATTTGCTTCAAGTAAATGCAGTGTTTCGTTGGTGGTAAATCCATCTCTAAAGTACTTCTCTGCAGCTGCATGTCATTGTGTAAATAACCCTAATGCAGTCTGCTGCTTTATACTTGAATAACTCTAAATTATGACTTTAAAACTCAAAATGATGACATTTAAACTTGAAATTATGACTTTTAGACTCAAAATTATAACTTTTAAAATAAAAATTCTGATTTCCTGTGGGGCTTTTATTTTTTGTTCATTGGCGGAATCGAGTTTGCATAGTGTTTAGCTTTACATTGCCAAAGTAGTTTTATTTTATTTCAAACTTGGTGAAATTTATGGCAACAAATAATAAACAAACAAAAATACAAATGCAGAACATAAGAACAAATGTTCACAAAACAATAGAGCTCATTGAATTGTAATCCTAGCTGCAAATTCATTTTATTTCAACACATTCTGATGAAAAATGAATTAACACAATCACAAAAGGAATTATTGTTTTGCCCATGAATTGATTGTTTAGGGAGTACAGTGAACCGTTATCATAGTTTATGGTTTTAGACACGTAGTTTATTGTTCTCTGGATGATATGGGTGACTTATTGGAGGCTGTCCAGGTCACAGTAACTACATTTAGAACTGATAACTCACACAGTCCCCGTATAACACTAAACATTTATAACATCACAGCTGTTAAATGACAAATGTATGTTAAATAATACAGTATTATTCAACAAGAAAAAAAAAAAATCCTATCATAATTTGGACTCCATGTGAACAATATTGTTAGTTGTTTTTTTCTTTTGGACAAAGCAGGGGAATTTTATCCTAGAAAAGAGAACATATTTTAAGAAATTATAGATCAGACGTGCAAGTAAAACCAGTAAGACACACGGAACATGCAAAATACTGTATGTTACACTCATCTGGTCATGAAATAGTGCGTTTACTGACCTTTTACACTGCTGCATGTCTTGTATCGTTTCAGACAGTGGTCGTTTAAAAGTCTCAGGAAGAAACGCAGCACTGAGAGATGATCCAGCAGCCAAAGTCCCCAGCACAACGGAAGGAAGGAATGGAAAATACAAATCTGTAGAAAAACAACTGTAACTCAGCAAAAAATGTAAATCTATCCAAACTTAAAATGGCTTGAATTTATCATTTTGATCTGGATTTGAGTAGATTTGACTCAATGAGATTTGATGATGAGATTTCACTGGTTTCAAGGTATTTCTGAAGATCCTGCGATAATTTTCCTTAATCCTTAATTTCCTCTTAATCCAGTGACAGATAATTTGGATTGAAGTAATGTATTGAAACAAGTCACAAACAGTTTGAAACAAGTGAAATAATCTAGTTCCATCAAATAAATCGTCTCCACTGATCTTAACGAGTCAAAACGTCTGAAATTCAGATTAATATCCTCAAATCAAGACGTTTTAACTCAGCGAGAACTTCATTATTGCAGTGTATTATGAATCATCCAAATATTTGCTCACTTGGTTGAATGATGAAGGGGGCGGCGCAGCTTCCCAGTCGGGAAAATGTGGAGCAGATCCCTGTGGCTGTGTTCCGGAGCACCGTTGGGAAGACCTCCACCGTGTAAGCCCACAGGAGGTTCATACTGGCCGCAAAGCCAAATTTACCAATCATCTCCATCATGACAGACAACCACTGCAGCGCTGAAAAGAACAAGGAGTTAAAATGCGCCACGAGTGCTTGTGAAGTATTTGTGCAACTAAGCAACTCTTCGATAAAGAGAAGAATGCAGGCGCGGAATGGGGATGTACTGCAAATAATGAAGTTCTAGATGAGTTAAAATGTCTTGATTTGAGGATATTAATCTGAATTTCAGACGTTTTGACTCGTTAAGATCAGTGGAGACGATTTATTTGATGGAAGTAGATTATTTCACTTGTTTCAAACCGTTTGTGACTTGTTTCAATACATTATTTCTTACTTCAATCCAAATTATCTGTCACTGGGTTAAGATCATTTTACTTACCACTGACACATTTATTTTCTTATTTTAAGCAAAATTATCTCAGGATCATCAGAAATACCTTGAAACCAGTGAAATATTCTGCATCACATCAACAATTAAATCTCATCGAGTCAAATCTACTCAAATCCAGATCAAAACGATAAATTCAAGCCTTTTTAAGCTTGAATAGATTTAAATTTTTTGCTGGTTTGAAACAAGTGAAATAATCTACTTCCATCAAATAAATCGTCTCCACTGATCTTAAGTCAAAACGTCTGAAATTCAGATTAATATCCTCAAATCAAGACATTTAACTCAGCTAGAAATTAGTTTTTGCAGTGTGAAAGATGCCCGTTGACATAAATGAGGCTGCTTATACATAGAGAGAGATAAATATCACACGTTAATCCATTCTTAGTCTATTCTGTCTCCTCCACGCAGCAACAGGACAAGTGTGACTCCTCGTCTCCTCCTTTTCAACACGACCAGTGACAGGCGGAAGTTTCACAGAGAACTTGACCATACTTTACGTTCTTCTTGACTACATGACATCCATCCTTTATTCCTAAAATAGTATACCGTAAAATTCGGACTATAAGCTGCTACTTTTTTCTCATGATTTCAAATACAACTCTGCGGCTAATTTATGTATTTTTCCATGAACGTCCTCTAGGGGCGCTCTAGCAGGAAGCACTAGAGTTGGACAGATGTGAAAGAGAGAGTGGAGGAATACACTAGTTTGATTGTGTTTGAACAGTCAGTTTGCATCAGGCGCTCACCATCATCACAGAAAACACACAAGAAATGAATATGACGCAGCTTTAAAGGTTGAATGGAGGATTTTGGGCAACAAATCAGAATCTCATTTCCTCGTGGGTAGCACAAATAACTGGTCCGCTCAGGTGTCAATCATTCTCTGCGTGCTAGTGCCCGCCCACAGGCTCGTCCAGGGGAAACGCTCGCTCCCCTGGCCGCGCATGCGTGGTTGATATGCTAGTGTGTTTATGTAGCAGGAGGTTAGCGGTGATCGTTCCGTCATTGTAGGTCTAAACTTTCATCCGCGAAGTACCGAAATGGCTGAGGGACGAAAGAGAAAGACTGTTTTCGAGCTTTCACAGAAGAGACGAAAGTCTGCAGAGGAAAGAAACAAAACGCGTGTTATTCTGGGGGAATCGTTTACGCGCTGGCGAGCGTTGAAGGCACAAAACAGGCTTCCAACTGATGCCTCCGTTGCAAACTTTCTGCTGGACAGGTAACTGTTTATCCGGCTCTTTTTTTTAGCTTATTGTATGTGGAATGTATTATTGTAGACTAACTGGAACGTGCACTTTTATGGCTTAGAAGACACGAAGTAAAACATAAGTTTTTTTGTTGTTTTTTTAATGTGTTACTCAAAGTAGTTTGTAATGGTAAATTTTAATTTATAATGGTACAGTTTTTAAATCTTCTTCGCGGAGGTTGTCGTGAGAAAGCGACACCAATCGTCTTGTAAACAAATGCACATGGGCAGTGCTGCTGGTGCTCGTGCACGAGGTTTGGTAGGTGTTCAGTCAGGAGAAACGGGGCGGGAGGGAGGGGGAACCTGCACATGCGCTTTTTCAAAAAAAGGACTAACAGTCGCAGATTTTCAAATCGGCGAGAAATCCTCCATTCAACCTTTAAGTTAAAAACAATGGATGTGGAGCCAAAGAAGGAAACAGAGCTGCAGCACGTGAGCTTCATCCATGAGTCGATGGTGAGACGTCGGAGGCGACAGTGAAGAGCGACTCAGTGCACTGTGTGTCACAGGTGCTGTTTGGAAAAAGGCACGTGTTCAATTAAAACTTCGCGTGTTCCATCCTTCTGTGGAAATGTCTCATGTTAAATGTGGACACCTGACGCTTATAGACAGGTGCGCCCTGTCTATGTACAAAGGTGTTGTTCTTTGTAAATACGACTGGTGCGGCTTATTCACCTCTGCCCCGCCCACTTTTTGCCACAGATAAGCACTTTTGTTGTAAACGCACTTCTGTTTGACGACGACTCCGTTAAAGCTAATGATGAACGAGGGAAAAGTCTTGCCGCTAAAATGTTACATAAAGTAGATTGATTTATGTAAAAAGTTTAATGAACACGAGCAACAACAAGTCAACAACGCAACGATTTCCTGAAAATGTCTTTTTAGTCGAGTAGAACTTATTTTCTGTTGAGCTCGTCTGCTCCGTGTGAACGGAAACAAGACGGCGGCGCGTACGACAACTTCAGAAATAAGGTGAATACTCAGGTGCGCTCAATAGTCAGAATTTTACGGTAACTTTTAACGAAGCAGACTCACAGTGAGGGATGGCAGGCCGTAGGAGAAGAGACGCTCCTCCGACGAACATGGCGCCTCCCACACAGATTCTTCGAGGGAGGTGTCTCAGGGCGAGCCAAGTGCCGACGGCGGCCGGCACCTCCACGGCGGCCGATAACAAACTGCCCAGATAAGGGTCCGGGGTGAGCTTCGAGGTGTTCAAGGACACGCCAAAATATCCAGTGCACATGCTAAACCTGTACGCAAAATATACACAAGTCATTCAGTAGAAACAGTCGCAACCTTCTAGAGCAGTGGTTCCCAACATTTTTGTCTCGAGTACCCTCTAAGTTTTGTTTCACACTCTGAGTACCCCTTAATTTGAGTTTCAGGCAAATAAATGGGTTTACTAGTTTAATATAGTCAGTTATTACTATTATATGTATTGTTTTAATTCTATTTATGGTGCAGTATACTCCAAAGAGGTGTTAAATTTACAACTAATCACACATTTTTGCAGATAAAAGTACATTTCATCTTGATTTAAAACCTAAAACCATTCCAAGTGCCCCCTGGTAAGTCCTCACATACCCCTTGGAGTCCCAGTGCCCCTGGTTGGGAAACACTGTTCTAGAGAATGATGCCATAATTTCGGATTGACTGTTTTAATAAGCTTATAATTTTGGTTAAGTATTGTGTAGAAACAACTGAAGTAGTTAGAGAGTTGTAAATAGAAGGGTGGGTTTATTTGGCAAAGAAACAAGGACCGAGCTGGAGGTTTTCTTGATACATTAATGCAATTTTCCCATAGATTGGGCCCAAACATTTGCCATGTTAAAGGGCCTATGACAGGTTGAAATACACATTTAACTAAAATGCAGTTAAGATAAATATATTCACATTTCTACTAAAATCTTAACAAATGTAACCCCAGTTTAGCGATATTTTAGGTTTTAAATTTTACTTCCTGGTTGTAAAGTATGACATCATACTAGGAAATTACCATAGCAACCACACTGTACATTGGCCAAAACTCCTCTAATGTCATAGATTTTGTTCATTTGACAAAGAGAAACACACGTGTGAACACCTTTATTTTGTTGAATCAAAGTTTAAAGGGTCCAAAAAGTTGTTTATTTTGTATAAATTATGCGTAACCTTCGTCTCCCCGGCGTGATGTCATCCATTTGTTTACCTCCTGGAATTGTCGACAGATTTTTCAACTTTTCTCCACAAACAGCGACTCGATTGGTGCAAAACTATCATTTGTATTTACACGAAGTATTAACACACTGAATAAAGTCAAAATTAGAAAATCATAAAAAACCGTCATACGCACTTTAACCTTAATGTTTAAAGTTCTATCAAATGACAACAATCAAGCTTCTCAGATTTAAACATTTGAAAGATTAGAATGTTGTAGGGCTTTAGTCCCTTGACTTTGAACCAGTTTTTTGGGGAACACTATTGAGCCTTTAAGTTTTGTCTTGAAAAAATATCCAGTGTGAGTCAATATATTAATAAATGCGAATGTAATTAACTCATTTGACATTCTGCAGTGCCTTGAGCAACTTCTGCATCAAACAAGAGCAAAACCATCACTATTGTCAAATTTAAAGAACTAGATAAGGGCACAGACATTTTTGCCTCATTATGTACCTTTTTTTTTTACTAAATGCTCTGATTTAGTCATGTTTTAATAGTAGTTGGTGTGCCGTGGGATCTTTTAAACCCAAAAAGTGTGCCGCGACTCAGAAAAGGTTGAAAAACACTGCTTTAGTCGATTGGTCGGTGGATGGTATCTTAGTCGACAAAGATTTTTATTAGTCGACTAATCATTTTATTTATACTAAATTATTATAAAAGTATGTGCAAAAACGAGAAGATATGAAGAGAGTTAGCAGAAGATTTTGAGTCTTTACCTTTAAATACACTGTCTGCTTGTACTTTTCTGTATCAATAGTTGTTTTTGCATGAACTCCTCTGCACACAGCAAAAAATGTAAATCTATCCGAGCTTAAAATGGCTTGAGTTTATCATTTATATCTTGATTTGAGTAGATTTGACTCGTTGAGATTTAATTGTTGATGTGATGCAGAATATTTCACTGGTTTCAAGGTATTTCTGATGATCCTGCCATAATTTTGCTTAAAATAAGAAAATAAATGTGTCAGTGGTAAGTAAAATGATCTTAACCCAGTGACAGATAATTTGGATTTAAATAAGAAATAATGTATTGAAACAAGTCACAAACGGTTTGAAACAAGTGAAATAATCTAGTTCCATCAAATAAATCGTCTCCACTGATCTTAACGAGTCAAAACGTCTGAAATTCACATTAATATCCTCAAATCAAGACGTTTAACTCAACTAGAACTTCATTATTTGCAGTGCAGTCGTGTTCTTTTGAGTGCAGTTTAGTTTAAATAAATGGAAATACTTTACAGTTTTGATATATTTTTCACACCCTCGTTTAGTCGACTAATCGGTCGACAGGACTGTTCTTTAGTCCCTTGATTTTCTCCTAGTGCCGGGGAACACTAGTGCGCCTTCAGGTTTTGCTGGGTGTCTAGTGTCTAGTTTGACTTCACAGATTCACAAATGTGGATGTAATTAACTAATTTACCATTTTGTGTCCTAAGCAACTTCTGCACCAAAAAAGAACGCAAAACCTGCATCACTTTTCCCAAATTTACAGAATCAGACAATGGCACAAACATTATACGGCATATTTTTTAACTAAAATGTCTGATTTGGTCGTGTTTTAGCAGTAAGTGGTGTGCCGTGGTATCATTTGAACTTGAAAAGTGTGCAGCAACTCAAAAAAAAAGGTTGAAAAACACTGCTTTGGTCGACTCCAGCCCTTGAAGGTTGAGATGTCACATAAACCTAAACTGTTTGAAAGTGTGGAGAGCTCAATGACACTGACACAAGTCTTAAAAAGGAGAATTACCAGAGGAGACACAGAATGACTGTCGCTCTTCTGATGTTGCTGGTTCGAAACAAATCCAACACAGTGTGGTGTTTGTCTTGTTTAATTTTTTGCTCTTTAGCCTGAAAAACAAACAAGTCAAACAAAAGCTTAGGAATTTCTTGTACAAAAGAAGAGAGCGTGAAATGCGCTGTGCACTTGGTCAGCTTCTTTTTTTATTTTTATTTACATTATAATCTGCAAATATGACGGACGGCGGCTTGACTTTGTTCATGTCGGCGGCTTTCCTCACAATGGCCTCTGCCTCGTCGACTCTGCCCTGAGAGAGCAGCCATCGAGGCGACTCTGGCATAAACCTGCAACATCCACAGAACTTTAAGACCTGCACAACGAAAACAAATCACTGTCTTCAAAACTGCTTTCATTGCCAGTGCATTTCTTCATGGATTTAATTGAGACCTGGTGTACACAGCAAAAAAATGTAAATCTATCCGATCTTAAAATGGCTTGAATTTATCATTTTGATCTGGATGAGATTTAATTGTTGATGTGATGCAGAATATTTCACTGGTTTCAAGGTATTTCTGATGACCCTGTGATAATTTTGCTTAAAATAAGAAAATACATGTGTCAGTGGTAAGTAAAATGATCTTAACCCAGTGACAGATAATTTGGATTGAAATAAGAAATAATGTATTGAAACAAGTCAGAGTGAAATAATCTAGTTCCATCAAATAAATCGTCTCCACTGATCTTAACGAGTCAAAACGTCTGAAATTCAGATTAATATCCTGAAAGACGTTTGAACTCTTAACACAAGTTAGTGCAGACCCATTACACTCAAATTTTGTCAACACAATGATATTTCAGATTTTGCTAAAGATACTGCCTTGTTTTACGATTTTTATTTCCTGATTGCACACTGGCAACACATGTTTGATTTAGATTATTATTTGACAACAAAAAATGCATAACAACATCTTGATTTTGATTCTAAAAATTGTATTCCTTGCACATATTTTTCATAATTTATTCAAGAATTAAATCCCAATTTAGAAGATACTGTCTACTTCCTGTATTTTTGAACTTTTTTCAGCGTTTCTTCACAAACTGCCACACTGCAAATAATGACGTTCTAGATGAGTTAAATGTCTTGATTTGAGGATATTAATCTGAATTTCAGACGTTTTGACTCGTTAAGATCAGTGGAGACGATTTATTTGATGGAACTAGATTATTTCACTTGTTTCAAACCGTTTGTGACTTGTTTCAACACATTATTTCTTACTTCAATCCAAATGATCTGTCACTGGGTTAAGATCATTTTACTTACCACTGACACATTTATTTTCTTATTTTAAGCAAAATTATCACAGGATCATCAGAAATACCTTGAAACCAGTGAAATATTACAATTGAAATATAACAATTAAATCTCATCGAGTCAAATCTACTCAAATCCAGATCAAAATGATAAATTCAAGCCATTTTAAGCTCGGATAGATTTATATTTTTTGCTGACTACAGGTATCACGCAGCCAGTCGTAATAATAACTAGAAAGACATAACTGGAGCCTCCTCAATTGTGCAACACGACTTGAAACCCACCACCAGAACGGGAGGAACAGCAGACCAGGCAGCGCCAGGACCATCTGAAGAACTCTCCAGTCGCGTAAAAAGTAAGCAAACAGTGGCACCAGGAGGTAGCCTGTTGCAAAGGACATACCCACGCCCAACGTCAAGAACAAGACCTGAGTGCTTCCAGTCAAGATCTCGGCCCCTTTAAACAAACAGAAGAAGAGAATCAGAAGACCATGAACTAGTGCTGTACACCAGTGGTTCCCAACCTTTTCTGTCTTGCGTACCCCCTAAGCTTTGTCTCAGACTCAAGAGTACACCATAACTTCAGTTTCGGGCAAATGCATGGGGTTACTGGTCAAATAAAGTCAATTATTACTTACACTATACTACTATTACTATTAAATGTTTTGTTTTATTTATATTTATAGTCCAAGATACTCCAAAAAAGATGCAAAATTTACAACAAATTACACTTTTTCAGTCAGATAAAAGTACATTTCCTTTTCCTATATAATCTGAAACCATTCCAAGTGCCCCCCGGTAATTCCTCATGTACCCCTTGGGGTCCCCGTACCCCTGGTTGGGAAACACTGCTGTAAACCTTTAGTCGTTTAGTCGGTCGATGGTGTCTTGGTCGACCAGCATTTTTATTAGTCGGCTAATTGTTTTATTCAGATGTAAAGGATTTATATGACAAAAACAAGAAGATATGGAGAGAGTTTGCTTAAGATTTTGGTGTCCCACATGTACCGTAAAATATGAACTATAAGACGCAACTTTTGTCTTATGATTTCAACCCTGCGGCTCATACAGCGATGCATCTAATGTATGTATTATTCTGGGAACGGCCTCTAGGGTAGAGTTTAGATCGGGCTCAAAAATTCAAACCCGACCCGCCAGAGCCCGAACTGTCCGAACCCGACTCAGAGTCATTTGCTGCATGATTCGACCCGGGCCGCGCACTTGTAGAACCGGAGTTACGTATACGGAGTTCAGTGAAGAGTTTTATAGGAAGAATAAGCGCCTGGCAGGGCTTTAAGTCTTCAGTGTTCTACCTGCACCAACGGGATGTGTCCTGTACCAGACGGGCCTGTTCCCCCACTGACCACATGAGCTCTCCCTCGCTCCTTTCCTCTGCTTTTTGGGAAGGTATCCATGGCTCTGTCTCTCCTCCTGCTCTCTCTCTCTCTCCTCCTGCTCTCTCTCTTCTCCGTGCAGCAGCTGTTCACTTTCATTAAGGGTTTTTCTCACGTCACATATTTTGACCACTTTATTCGAGGATGAGGAGGAAAACAACATAGCACTGGCTGCTCACCGCACTCTTTCTCTGTGGAGCGCATTTTACAAACACGTGCGCCTCTGCCCCCTGGGCCTGGCCCGGCAACGTAAATGTGTCATGGTACAACGTCAGGTGTGGCTTATATATGCACAAAGGTGTTTTTCTTTGTAAATACGGCTGGTGCGGCCTATACTCAGGAGCACTCAATAGTGCACATTTTACGGTAAATACAGTTTCTATTAATTTGAGCTACTTAAATAATCAATTAAAGGTGTGTGGCTTTAAGGATAAGCCCTCTCGGGTTTCTGCCACACTCCATCACGTTTTATGTTATTTTGTTTCATATAGACTTCTGTTTTTTTTGTTATGTGAAAATAAAAAAAAAATAAAAAAGTGCAGTTTGTGTTAGACACATGGAAATACTTTATAGCTTTGATATATTTTCACCATATTTCCACCATATTTTAGTCGATTAATCGGTCGATGGAGCAGGTCTTTAGTCGACATAAACACGTATTTGTTTTGTGATACTGACCCATGACAAATGCAGACACTAAATTTCCAATATGTCCCAAACCAGTGAGAAAAATGAGGACCGTGAACATCATCCAGGACGTTGAAAATATTTGACACAACATGAACAACGACTGAAAAGCCATGGTGGAAAAAAACACTGGCTTTCTTCCAAATCTGAAAACGAATCAGGGAAATAATTTTTAAACCACACACACACATTCATTAGCGTTTGTATTTGCATTATCAGATACTTGTCGGAGATCTGCCCCAGAATGAAGGAGCCGACCAAAATTCCAATGAAGTAAACGGTGGTCGTGAGTGGCTGTTTCCACTGGTCGCTGCACACAAGGTCAAACTGAAAGACACGTGTGCAATAATAAAAGTGTGTTCTTATGTTTCCCTTTTCACCGTCTACAGCCGGTGATCTGCAGAAGTTCTCTGACGATGGGGAATGATCTAAGATAAGATAAGATAAGAGATCCTTTATTTGTCCCACAATGGGGAAATTCCACTGTTGCAACACACAGTTTAGGACAGGAATGAAAGAAATAGGCGCATGCAATAAAAATAGGATAAATAAACATGGTAATAAGAATACAATATAAAGTATAAGGTATAAAGTGAACACTCTTATTTACAGTAAAAATGGTAACTAAAGTGGCCTAAGTGTATGTTATATACAGTAAGTGACTATGGTGAGGTAAAAGTGTATTAATAGTATGTTAAATTATATTGCACATGATTATCACAGGTGAATGACACATGTTACAGTATTGCACATGATTATCACAGGTGAATGACACATGTTACAGTATTGCACATGATTATCACAAGTGAATGACACATGTTACAGTATTGCACATGATTATAGCGGGTGAATGACACATGTTACAGTATTGCACATGATTATAGCGGGTGACTGACACATGTTCAGGGCTAACAGTGTTCATTGTAAAGTCTGACAGCAGCAGGAAGGAAAGACCTGCCAAACCTCTCCTTCACACAGAGGGTGAATCAGTCTGTCACTGAAGCTGCTCTCCAGGGCAGACAGAGCGTCCTGCAGGGGGTGGGACTCATGGTCCAGCATAGACGTGAGTTTAGCCAGGACCCTTCTGTCCCCCACCTCGCGCACTGAGTCCAGAGCACAGCCCAGGACGGAGCTGGACTTCTTGATGACCTTGTCCAGCTTCTTCCTCTCCCTCTCTGTGATGCTGCTGCTCCAGCAGACCACACTGTACAGGACGGCTGATGCCACCACAGAGTCGTAGAAGGTCCTCAGGAGCGGCCCTGACACTCCAAAAGACCTGAGTCTCCTCAGGAGGTAGAGCCGACTCTGACTCTTCCTGTACAGTGCGTCTGTGTTATGAGTCCAGTCCAGTTTGTGGTTCAGGTGAACACCCAGGTATTTGTATGAGTCCACTCTCAATGTCCCTTCCCTGGATGTTCACTGGTGAGGGGGCAGTGGAGTGGCGTCTGCGGAAGTCCACCAGCATCTCCTTGGTCTTTCCCGCGTTGATGAGGAGGTGGTTCTGCTGACACCAGTCCACAAAGTCCTGCGTTACTCCTCTGTACTCTGCATCATCGTCGTCCGTGATGAGTCCGATGATGGCAGAGTCGTCAGAGAACTTCTGCAGAACACAGCTGTCCGTGTTGTGTCTGAAGTCCGAGGTGTAGAGGGTGAAGAGGAAGGACGCGAGGACAGTGCCCTGCGGCGCCCCCACACTGCAGGTCAGAGTGTCAGACACACAATCCCGGGCTCTCACAAACTGGGGTCGGTTCGTGAGGTAGTCCAGGATCCACTCTGCCAGGCCACAGTCCACACCAGCCGTCTCCAGCTTGTCCCTCAGCAGCAGCGGCTGGATGGTATTGAAGGTACTGGAGAAATCAAAGAACAGAATTCTCACAGCGCTGCCAGGGTTCTCGAAGTGAGAGAGAGAGCGGTGCAGCAGGAAGATGACGGCATCCTCCACTCCAATGCCAGGCCGGTACGCAAACTGCAGCGGATCCATGGCTGAGCTCACGGCGGAGCGGAGGTGGTCCAGGACCAGCCTCTCCAGTGTCTTCATCAGATGGGACGTGAGAGCCACCGGCCTGAAGCTGCTGAGGTCTTTAGCACGCGGTGTCTTTGGCACTGGTACCACACAGGAGGTCTTCCAGATCTGTGGTACCACCGTCAGCTTTAGGCTCATGTTGAAGACATGCTCCATAACTCCACACAGTTCATCTGCGCAGGACTTAAGGAGCCTGGAGCTGATGCCGTCTGGTCCTGCTGCCTTCCTGGTTTTAATCCTCCTCAGCTCTCTCCTCACCTGTGCTGCTGTGAAGGACAGGGGTGGGTGGTGTGACTGTGCGCTGGGGGGATTGGTGGCGGGGGGATGAGTGGTGAGCTGATGGACTGAAGCAGAGGTGTGAAGAGGATCGGGTGTGGGCCATTGTCCAGCCGTGGGGGTGTGGGTTTGCAGCTGTGCGGGGGGAGGGGTGGGTGATTGATCAAATCTCAGAAAGTGAGAATTCAGATCGTTAACCCACTGAAGGTCCCCCTCTGCCTGGACAGGGGGGGGCTTGAAACCTGAGATGGTTTTCAGGCTCCTCCACACTCCCTGGATGTTCTGCTGCTGCAGCTGCTCTTCCATCTTCCTCCTGTAGCTGGCTTCCCCTTGCCTGATCTTCCTCCTCAGCTTCTTCTGCACAGTCCTCAGCTCCTCCTTGTTCCCTGACCTGAACGCTCTCTTCTTCTCCTTCAGCAGAGCCTTAATATCACGGTTGATCCACGGCTTGTTGTTTGGAAAACATCGCACCGTCCGGGAGGGTACAGTGTTTTCAAAACAGAAGTTGATGTAGTCCGTGATGCACTCTGTGATGGAGTTGATGTCCTCCCCATGTGGGTCATAAAGTTCTGCCCACACAGTGGTGCTGAAGCAGTCCCTCAGAGCCTCCTCGCTCTCAGCAGACCACCTCCTCACCACACGGGGCACCACTGGCTGCCTGTGCACGATGGGTTCATACACAGGCCGCAGATGTACAAGGTTGTGGTCCGATTTGCCCAGGGGGGGAAGAGGAGAAGATTTGTCCTTGGTGTTTGCAAAGAACAAGTCCAGGGTTTTCTTGTCTCTGGTGGGGCAGGTGACATACTGGGTGTATGTTGGCAGAACAGATGAGGGAGAAGCGTGGTTGAAGTCACCAGAGATGAGGAAGAGGGCCTGTGGGTGCTGTGTTTGTAACCTGCTGGTGCAGGAGAGCAGAGCTTCACAAGCATCGTCAGCATTAGCAGAGGGGGCCACATACACTGCTATCACAATAATATGTGAAAACTCCCGGGGCAGATAATATGGCCTCATGCTAACAGCTAACAGTTCAATGTCTTTGTTACACAGCTGCTGTTTCACTGTACAGTGTCCAGGCTTGCACCACTTTTCATTCACAAACACAGCCAGGCCTCCTCCTCTCTTCTTACCGCTCTCCGCTGTTCTGTCCGCACGCGGCAGATGAAAATGGTCCAGAATGGACCTGTTTGTCGTTGTGTTTGTTTTTTTTTTTTGACTGGTCAGTGGGCAGCCCCTTGTACCCCATTAACAGTTGTATAAATCTTTTCCTTTTTATCCACATCTGATTAAAGGAAACGATCAGCTGCTGGACGTGTTCAATATGAAAAGAAAGCTGTGACCCACTTATTTTCAGTCAAATCAAACATTCTGGGATGTTCGGTCACATTCAGTTTTTACTTCAAAAGCACACATTTAAAATTCTAAAAAAATTAATAGGACTTTTATATGGATTCCGCCTGGACTTTTTTACTTTATTACAAGTCCCTAAAACTACTTTTTTGTTAAATTAGCTTTAGCTTTAAAGAGGAATTGTCAAAACCAACAAAAGCCAAAAGTGTCAATCAGACAAAATCTACAGACACAGCTTCACTTCTTCATAGATTTAACAAAGAAAATGTAGTTGGACTTTAAAGTCTGATGTTCCTCTTTGCAGAGTTTGTTTCAGTGGAATCAGAGTAAATCAGACACAAAACTCCAGAGTCTGAGCTTCACAAAGAGTCAGACAATAGTTTGTGTCCAAAGGATCAGAAACAGCTTCAGTTTGAGGCTCGTTTTAGTCACACGTTTAGGACAAACAGGTCTGATTTAGACGGGGTTAACCCCTTATACAGACAGACCATGTGTGTCTCTGATTCTGTCAGTCGTGCCCATCTGAACTCACGGAGATGAAAACTGGGATCAGACCCCACGTTAAACCCCCCAGTGTGCCGCTCTGCTGCACTTGCATCCAGCAACAGCCACTTGGCATCCTTTTCTCACATGCATTTGTTCTTGTCAAGAATTGAGCCAGAGTTTATACCCACACACTAATCAAATCAAATCAAATCAATTTATTTTTATAATGCCCAAAATCACAACAACAGTTGCCTCGATGGGCCACAGGTAAAAGCAGTTCAGATAACTGTCCCAGAATGCCCCTGTCCTTTGACCCTCCTTCGCGGCGAGGAAAAACTACAAAAAACCCCACGGGAAAAAGTAGAAACCTCGGGGAGAACCACAGTGAAGGAGAGATCCTACTCCCACGGACGGACAGGCTGCAGATGAACTAGGACTGACGCATCTAATGAACAGCGGGCACTGAGATGGGGAGAGTTTTATAGAGTCCAGGAAACAGTTAAAAGTCAGTGTAATGTTCTTGTAACCTGCGTGTGTGAGGGCATAAAGGCTCGCCTGATACCTCTGTGACCAAAGTGGACTGGTAGATGTCTTTGCTGTAGCTCCAGCCGTCCACACAGGGCTCCTGCTGCAGCTGGGTGAGGTTCACGTCTGCAGAAGCAAAGCCCTGAGCCCACAGACCCAGGACCAGGTCCAGCCTGTACCTGCTGCAGTGGCTCCGCTCCTCCACTCCGTTCACCACCTCAGGACGACACACAGACAGGTTAAAGTGCATCTTACAAGTTATTGTGTTTTTCTTTTTTATTGTCACTTTATTTAGACCAGGGGCGTCCAAACTTTTTCCATCGAGGGCCACATATTGAAATATAGACCAAGCGGAGGGCCACAAATCAATCGCAAAACGTGAAAAAAAGCTGCATTTATCTGATGTTTTAAGCACCACCACATCTACATTCAGTCTCAGTGCCTTAATATCAGGTCTGTATTGCACCAAAATGTTAGTTATTTAGGTTGGAATTGTAGAAAATCTGAAATGTGCAGTAAATAGTACTTATCAGGACAATGTGGGCCAGTTCACCAGGAAGACTAAGGGCCAAGAAAAATTGGTCTGAGGGCCGCATTTGGCCCCCGGACCTGAGTTTGGACATGCCTGGTTCAGTGGGATAGTATACGTGCATTAAATATTTATCATAGTCTTATATCAGTCAAGTTGCAGTTTGCGAAGAAACATTGACATAAAAGTTGAACATTTACAGGGCACACAGCTGAGGGCTCTGGAATCCCTCTGTGTCATCAAAAAACAAAAGTCAATTTAAGGGAAGCACAACGGAAAAATGCTGACAGTTTAAAGGTGCATATGACAAACACGTTATTGTTATGTGTTTGACAAATAATACATGTGTTAGATTAGCTTTGACTCAAATGAACATTAGATGGCACAATTTAAACAAAATAAAAATATCTCACTTGTTGCGCCGTTGTTGTAACAGCAGGGGCCTATTGACCTTATTCTGCCCCGCCCACTTTTGCCGTTTTTTGCACTTTTGTTGTAAACGCACTTCCGTTTGACGAGAACTCCGTTAAAGCTAATGATGAACGAGGGAAAAGTCTGACGCTAAAATGTTACATAAAGTAGATTGATTTGTGTAAAATGTTTAATGAACACGAGCAACAACAAGTCACAACGCAACGATTTACTGAAAACGTCTTTTTAGTCGAGTAGAACTTATTTTCTGTTGAGCTCGTCTGCTCCGCGTGAACTACAACGGAAACAAGACGGCAGCACGTACGGCAACTTCAGGAATAAAGTGAATAAAGGACCCTTCACCCACAACAATGAATTTCTTCAACAAACAAACACCAAAACTGAGAAACGTAATGTTCATATGTGTTTTGTTGTTGTTGTTGTTGCAAAATGTCTGCTTTAGTGAAATGAGTTGAGTAACCTGTGCATTTAAAGCAGAGGTGAAGCTTATTAAAATGCATTCCTTTTTTAACTGCGGCGCACACCTTTAGCACAAATAACTTAAAAAAATTGCCATGAAACTTGGGAGAAAAACACAATCAAAGGCTCCTGGTGTCTGATGAGCAGTCGGCATCAAGCTCTAAAAAGCAAAAAAATTAAACGCGCTATAAACAAATGCAGGGAACGCGCTGTGGTCTAATTTTCTCCCGAGTTTGTGCTTTTACAATCTATCTGTGCTGTGGGGACGTCACATACGCAACAAATAATGGGTCATAGGTGGAACCAGTTGGTCCCACCGGTGGGACTCTAGGTTTTTTATTAGTTTATTCCTTTTAATCCACATCTGATTAAAGGAAACTATCAGCTGCTGGACGTGTTCAACATGAAAAGAAAGCTGTAACCCACTTATTTTCAGTCAAATCAAACATTCTGGGATGATTTAGAGTCAGTTTTTACTAAAAAAAAATGTTATTGGACTTTTATATGGATTCTGCCTGAAGTTTTTTTTTTTTTTTACTTTATTACAAGTCCCTAAAACTTTTCTTTTTATTATTATTATTAAATTAGCTTCAGCTTTAAAGAGGAATTGTCAAAACCAACAAAAGCCAAAAATGTCAATCAGACAAACTCTACAGACACAGCTTCACTTCTTCATAGATTAAACAAAGAAAATGTAGTTGGACTTTAAAGTCTGATGTTCCTCTTTGCAGAGTTTGTTTCAGTGGAATCAGAGTAAATCAGACACAAAACTCCAGAGTCTGAGCTTCACAAAGAGTCAGACAATACTTTGTGTCCAAAGGATCAGAAACAGCTGTGCAGCTTTATGTTAACAAATGGCATCTGCTGATTCAATAGGAAACTCAACTTTTCTCTCTTCTAATATGTTTTCTGGTGAATTATGTATAATATTAAAGAAAATATATATATATATATATATATATATATATATATATATATATATATATATATATATAAACATATTATACTTTAAGCACTCATTTACATAACTCATTTAAATAAAGTCACGATTGAGTCTCAGCAGACGTTGTTGACCTGGAGTTTCCTCAGAAAAGTAAACTCAAAATACAGCAGGGCCCCCCAAGATGTAAGACAGGGGCGTGAGACACAAATAAATCCTTGGTAATTGCTAAACTATAGATAATTAATTAATTTGGGAATATTCCAGACTCACCCCAACATCACACGATCTCTCTGGGTGGAGTCTGCATGTCCTCCTCGTGTTACCGTGGGTTCTCTCCAGGTTCTCTGACTCCTCCCACCGTCCAAACACATGACTGTGTTCAGGTTAATTGAGAACTCTAAATTGTCCGTAGTGAATGAATGTGAGAGTGAATGGTTGTCTGTCCTTGTCTGTCTCTCTGTGTCAGCCCTGCGACGACTGTCCAGGGTGTACCCCGCCTAAGGCCCAAAGTCACTGGGATAGGCTCCAGTCACCCGCGACCCCTAACGGGAATAAGCGGTAGAAAATGAATGAATGAATATTCCAGACTCAATTTGAAGGTATTCATCAAACTTAATTCTGTTTGCGCGTCGGTCCAAGACAACAAAGGTTTATAAAGTTAAAAACTCCAGGCGGAATCCAAAACGTGGGACTAAAACGAGCCTCAAACTGAAGCTGTTTCTGATCCTTTGGACACAAACTATTGTCTGACTCTTTGTGAAGCTCAGACTCTGGAGTTTTGTGTCTGATTTACTCTGATTCCACTGAAACAAACTCTGCAAAGAGGAACATCAGACTTTAAAGTCCAACTACATTTTCTTTGTTAAATCTATGAAGAAGTGAAGCTGTGTCTGTAGAGTTTGTCTGATTGACACTTTTGGCTTTTGTTGGTTTTGACCATTCCTCTTTCAAAGCTGAAACTAATTAACAAAAAATGAGTTTTAGGGGCTCGTAATAAAGTAAAAAACTCCAGGCGCAATCCATATAAAAGTCCTATAAATCTTTTTGAATTTTACTGTAATTTTTAAATTTGTGCTTTTGGAGTAAAAACTGACTAATTCATCCCAGAATGTTTGATTTGACTGAAAATAAGTGGGTATGTATGTTCCACACATATTATTCTCCGGTGTGACAGTAATTATTCTCCTACAAGCCCACAGTCACTGGTAAACTGTGCTGTGCAGTGTTTTCTCGGGCCTTGATGTTTCAGATGCTTCTGCAGAAGGGCGTGATGTGCCCACAGCAGGGCCTGCAGAAGGCGCTGCTCCACCACCGATGGAGAAAGGTGTCAGGCATCACAGACTCTCTTTGTGACATTCTTCCCCAGAAGGATGTTAGAACCTGCCAAGGTACAAGAAAACACCACCCTGGTCTTTTTAAACAAATATAGATCTGATGAACCATCCTCTGGTTTTCTCAGGCTTCATACAGTGTTTAAGTCGTTGAGTCCTGGATGCAAAATGGTAATTGCTGGACGTTTAATGTGAAAGTGTCTTGAGAAAAGGCTGTGTCAAAGAGCCACATGACAAAAATGTAAATCTGTCCAAGCTTAAAATGGCTTGAATTTATCATTTTGATCTGGATTTGAGTAGATTTGACTCGATGAGATTTAATTGTTGATGCGATGCAAAATATTTCATGGTTTCAAAGTATTTCTGATGATAATTTTGCTTAAAATAAGAAAATACATGTGTCAGTGGTAAGTAAAATGATCTTAACCACTGACAGATAATTTGGAATGAAATAATGTATTGAAACAAGTCACAAACGGTTTGAAACAAGTGAAATAATCTAGTTCCATCAAATAGCAGTAATAGCAGTAAAAATGTGACTAAAAGCGACAAAAACATGACTAAAAGCGACAAAAACATGACTAAAAGTGGCAAAAACCCGACTAAAATCGTCAAAAAGTGGCAAAAACGCAACTAAAAGCTGCAAAAACTCGACTGAAAGCTGCAAAAATGTGACAAAAACCAAACAAGTCAAACGGATTGAAACAAGTAAAATAATCTAGTTCCATCAAATAAATCGTCTCCACTGATCTTAACGAGTCAAAACGTCTGAAAATTCAGATTAATATCCTCAAATCAAGACATTTTAACTCATCTAGAACTTCATTATTTGCAGTGCATTAACAGACAGCAGAAATGATTCATCTTCCTGGAGAAGATTGACCGACCGTATGTAACATGTTAATCCTGTCATGTCCCACAGACGTTGATAATTGGCTGTTATATGTTTCTTATGCATTAGTCGGATTTGAAAACAATCTTTGGTAATAGTCTGTGTAGTTTTGCTGTCTCAGAGCTTTCTCGAGTGTATTTATTTATTTTAAATCACACGTATTTCATCATTTCTGTTCTGCACTTCATTAATTGACCACAAGATGGAGCCAAATACAAAATCCAGCACACAAGTACATATCATTTTATTGCTTGTCTCTTTTTTCATACATCTGTATCAAGAAGGGTTAAGATAAAACTGGAACATTGTTAAACCGGACTGAACCAAGACAAAAAATTCAAATGACTAAACTTTCATAACTAAAGCAAGACAGACCAAAACCCAGCTTTATTCAGGACTAAACATAAACATATCACTTTATTTGGAGGATACTAGACACGTCACAAATCCAGCAGGCAGGCTATTTTCACATTAAAGTGCGTATGACAGGTTTTTAGGATTTTCTCATTTTGACTTTATTCAGTGTATTAATACCTCTTGTGAATATAAATTGTAGTTTTACAGCAATCAGGTCCCTGTTTGTGGAGAAAAGTTGAAACATTTGTTGAAAATTACAGGAAGTAAACAAACTGATGACATCACACTGGGAAGACAAAGGTTACACTGGAAAAATGTACAACCTTAAATAAGAAAATAAGTTAAAAAGTGCTTGGATTCGTAGTATTTATCTAGTTAGACAGTCTTAAAATAAGATTTGCCAATAGAACAAGTGCATTTGTTCTTATTTCAGGTGCAGTAGTGTCTTTTTTCTAATTTCAAGATAGAAAATGCTTGTCTTTTTCATAATTTAACTAAAACAAGATATTTTATGCTTGTTCCATTGGCAATCTTGCTTCAAATATACTCAAAACAAGTTAAATACTACTTATTTCAAGCACTTATTAACTTGTTATCTTATTTAAGACCATATTTTTTCCAGTGTATGCATAATTTACACAAAAGGAACTACTTTTTTGACCCTTTAAATGTCGACTCAACCAAATAAAGACGTTCACATGCGTTTCTCTTCATCAAATTAACAATATCTATGACATTAGATGAGTGTAGTGTGGTTGCTATGGTAATTTCCTAATGTGATGTCATACTTTACAACCAGGAAGTAAAATTATAAACCTAAAAGAACAGCTAAACCGCGGTAAAATGTGTAAAGCTCTGAGTAGAAATGGAAATATATTTATCTTAACTGCGTTTTAGTTAAATAAGTAGTTCAACCTGTCAGAGGCTCTTTAATCTCCAACATCCAAACTCTTGACAGCAACAGGGATTCCCGTTTGCTTCAGACCGTTCAGCCACATCAGCTCAAGCCTCTCTTCGTCTGGAATAACGCTCACCCCACGCAGCCCCTCCTCCGTGTTTGGACAGGGCTTCCCTCTGGCCTGCTCCGAACACGTGGCCCGGGACCAGGACGGGGTTAAAATGCCGCTCGGAGATGGACTTGATCACTGCTGCGCCCCAAAAACACAACTGCTCTGTTTGCAGCGGATTAACCCGTGACACTTTAGAATAACTCCCCTTATTCCTGCCTCAGTAACACATGAATAAAGACTTAAAGGGCCCATGACAGGTTGGACTACACATTTGACTAAAATGTAGTTAAGATAAATATATTTCAATGTTTGCTAAAATGCTGTTCAAATTTTATCCCAATTAAGCAATTATTCAGGTTTTAATTTCACTTCCTGGTTGTGAATGATGACATCACACTAGGAAATTAGAACGTACATTGGGCAAAAACTCATCTAACGTTAGATCAATCAATCAATAAAAAACATCTAAATTTAAAAAAACATCTACATTTTAATCCATTAAATCCATAAATTATACAAAATAGAAAATTAAATGTGGCTCCCAATCTGCATCGTTATTAGGTCTATACAGCACGCCCACATCGGTGTGTATTACTCTGATACTGTTTCTTTTTGCTTGTTTGGATTTATTATTTTTTATGTTTTTTTTTTTTTTTAATGTTTTTGGCAAGAAGGTTTGAGTAACACAGCAAAAAATGTAAATCTATCCGAGCTTAAAATGGCTTGAATTCATTATTTTGATCTGGATTTGAGTAGATTTGACTCGATGAGATTTAATTGTTATATTTCACTGGTTTCAAGGTATTTCTGATGATCCTGTGATAATTTTGCTTAAAATAAGAAAATAAATGTGTCAGTGGTAAGTAAAATGATCTTAACCCAGTGACAGATAATTTGGATTGAAATAAGAAATAATGTATTGAATCAAGTCACAAACGGTTTGAAACAAGTGAAATAATCTAGTTCCATCAAATAAATCGTCTCCACTGATCTTAACGAGTCAAAACGTCTGAAATTCAGATTAATATCCTCAAATCAACACATTTAACTCATCTAGAACTTCATTATTTGCAGTGAACATAACATATAAATCAGCAATCAATTGACCAAACCACAAAAGAAAGGCAATAATAGTATTAAAAAGAAAACAATAATAATAATAATAATAATAATTTAAATGAGAGAAAAAAGGCAAACAATAAAACAATAATAATAATAATAATATAACAAAAAAAGTAAAGTCTTATGCTGTTAGGTGGAGACTAAAGCCAGTTACTCAAAGACAATCTCTCGATCACTGAACAATGCTCGCTTCAGATGCCAAATGTCCCAGAAGGCCCAATCACGTCCTTATCTCGAAGTGTGTGCTTTCTCAAAACAAGGCCGCGTCCACTGCCGCTTTTTGATGATCGAATAAAACAAAGAAGGTCAGGATAATGTGTGTAATTAATGTGTCTAAACCTCAGTGCGGTCCAAATGTCAGGGTCGGACCATGAATGCACTTTTCTTACAGCGTGTTGGTGACGGGAACTCCACATTTACGAGTCAGAGCGAGCACGTTACACTGGGGTGAAGAGGAAATGCCTGAGCGACAGTTTTAACGAGACAAATTTAAAGCGGAAAATTCACTTAATCACGAGTAAATAGAATGTGGCACTTTATAAGCAGCAGTGAGGAACATTCATCAAATTTGTTGAGTGTAACGGAGTTAAAAATGCACTTATTACCATTTGGATTCATGTTCTGTTTGTGTTTTAGTCTTCAGTATGATTATATGTGAATTTTATCATTTTGGCATTTTATTTAGAAAAATCAGGAAATGCACGCTGCTCCCGAGTGTTTTATTTTGGTAGGTTCACTTCCCCTCTCAGTGAAGCTGCAGAGGGTACGTTTTTGCTCCGTGAAAAAGAATATAGTTTGCTAAATTAACCACGAAAACACGAACACAGCTTTAAACAGCTGCACTACATCCAGAACCTGCTGCTTGAGTCCTGACCAGAACCAGGAAGTACAAGCGCATTAGTCTGTGCTCAGGACGCTGCACTGCCCCCTGTGGTTGAGAGAGGAAGTACAAGCACATGAGTCTGTGTCAGGGCTTTAATGCTTGTGTTCAAGTCTGTCCAAAGCACCAAAGAACATCTGACCTGAACCTGTCTACACTCTGAGGACATGGACCGGCCTTCTGCTGGTGCCAGAGTCAGGACTAAACATGGACCGGCCTCCTGCTGGTGCCAGAGTCAGGACTAAACATGGACCGGCCTCCTGCTGGTGCCTAGAGTCAGGACTAAACATGGACCGGCCTCCTGCTGGTGCCAGAGTCAGGACTAAACATGGACCGGCCTCCTGCAGGTGCCAGAGTCAGGACTAAACATGGACCGGCCTTCTGCTGGTGCCAGAGTCAGGACTAAACATGGACCGGCCTCCTGCTGATGCCTAGAGTCAGGACTAAACATGGACCGGCCTTCTGCTGGTGCCAGAGTCAGGACTAAACATGGACCGGCCTCCTGCTGATGCCTAGAGTCAGGACTAAACATGGACCGGCCTCCTGCTGGTGCCAGAGTCAGGACTAAACATGGACCGGCCTCCTGCTGGTGCCAGAGTCAGGACTAAACATGGACCGGCCTCCTGCTGGTGCCAGAGTCAGGACTAAACATGGACCGGCCTCCTGCTGGTGCCAGAGTCAGGACTAAACATGGACCGGCCTCCTGCTGGTGCCAGAGTCAGGACTAAACATGGACCCGCCTCCTGCAGGTGCCAGAGTCAGGACTAAACATGGACCGGCCTCCTGCTGGTGCCTAGAGTCAGGACTAAACATGGACCGGCCTCCTGCTGGTGCCAGAGTCAGGACTAAACATGGACCGGCCTCCTGCTGGTGCCAGAGTCAGGACTAAACATGGACCGGCCTCCTGCTGGTGCCTAGAGTCAGGACTAAACATGGACCGGCCTCCTGCTGGTGCCTAGAGTCAGGAATAAACATGGACCGGCCTCCTGCTGGTGCCAGAGTCAGGACTAAACATGGACCGGCCTCCTGCTGGTGCCAGAGTCAGGACTAAACATGGACCGGCCTCCTGCTGGTGCCAGAGTCAGGACTAAACATGGACCGGCCTCCTGCTGGTGCCAGAGTCAGGACTAAACATGGACCCGGCCTCCTGCAGGTGCCAGAGTCAGGACTAAACATGGACCGGCCTCCTGCTGGTGCCAGAGTCAGGACTAAACATGGACCGGCCTCCTGCTGGTGCCAGAGTCAGGACTAAACATGGACCGCCTCCTGCTGGTGCCAGAGTCAGGACTAAACATGGACCGGCCTCCTGCAGGTGCCAGAGTCAGGACTAAACATGGACCGGCCTCCTGCTGGTGCCAGAGTCAGGACTAAACATGGACCGGCCTCCTGCTGATGCCTAGAGTCAGGACTAAACATGGACCGGCCTTCTGCTGGTGCCAGAGTCAGGACTAAACATGGACCGCCTCCTGCTGATGCCTAGAGTCAGGACTAAACATGGACCGGCCTCCTGCTGGTGCCAGAGTCAGGACTAAACATGGACCGGCCTCCTGCTGGTGCCAGAGTCAGGACTAAACATGGACCGGCCTCCTGCTGGTGCCAGAGTCAGGACTAAACATGGACCGGCCTCCTGCTGGTGCCAGAGTCAGGACTAAACATGGACCGGCCTCCTGCTGGTGCCAGAGTCAGGACTAAACATGGACCGGCCTCCTGCAGGTGCCAGAGTCAGGACTAAACATGGACCCGGCCTCCTGCTGGTGCCTAGAGTCAGGACTAAACATGGACCGGCCTCCTGCTGGTGCCAGAGTCAGGACTAAACATGGACCGGCCTCCTGCTGGTGCCAGAGTCAGGACTAAACATGGACCGGCCTCCTGCTGGTGCCTAGAGTCAGGACTAAACATGGACCGGCCTCCTGCTGGTGCCTAGAGTCAGGAATAAACATGGACCGGCCTCCTGCTGGTGCCAGAGTCAGGACTAAACATGGACCGGCCTCCTGCTGGTGCCAGAGTCAGGACTAAACATGGACCGGCCTCCTGCTGGTGCCAGAGTCAGGACTAAACATGGACCGGCCTCCTGCTGGTGCCAGAGTCAGGACTAAACATGGACCGGCCTCCTGCAGGTGCCAGAGTCAGGACTAAACATGGACCAGCCTCCTGCTGGTGCCTAGAGTCAGGACTAAACATGGACCGGCCTCCTGCTGGTGCCAGAGTCAGGACTAAACATGGACCGGCCTCCTGCTGGTGCCAGAGTCAGGACTAAACATGGACCGGCCTCCTGCTGGTGCCAGAGTCAGGATTAAACATGGACCGGCCTCCTGCTGGTGCCAGAGTCAGGACTAAACATGGACCGGCCTCCTGCTGGTGCCAGAGTCAGGACTAAACATGGACCGGCCTCCTGCTGGTGCCAGAGTCAGGACTAAACATGGACCGGCCTCCTGCTGGTGCCTAGAGTCAGGACTAAACATGGACCGGCCTCCTGCTGGTGCCTAGAGTCAGGACTAAACATGGACCGGCCTCCTGCTGGTGCCAGAGTCAGGACTAAACATGGACCGGCCTCCTGCTGGTGCCAGAGTCAGGACTAAACATGGACCGGCCTCCTGCTGGTGCCAGAGTCAGGACTAAACATGGACCGGCCTCCTGCAGGTGCCAGAGTCAGGACTAAACATGGACCGGCCTCCTGCTGGTGCCTAGAGTCAGGACTAAACATGGACCGGCCTCCTGCTGGTGCCAGAGTCAGGACTAAACATGGACCGGCCTCCTGCTGGTGCCAGAGTCAGGACTAAACATGGACCGGCCTCCTGCTGGTGCCTCTGCTCTGACAATGTTTAAATCCAGACTACAGTTCTGTTTAGACTCAAACGACTGAAAGATCTATCTGTACTCTTCTCTTTTAAAGCACTTTTAAATGATCCTTTATGTGTTTTGGGATTTTAATGCAATTGTTCCTGTTGTGTAAAGCACTTTGAATTGCCTTGTGTATGAATCGCGCTCTACAAATAAACTTCCCTTGCCTTGCCTTAGTCCTTAACAAGAATAAACATCAGGGACACACCCCTTTGGCACCAAAACTCCTGACATGAATAATACATAAATAATAATCAGATCAGACTCTCAGGTCCATGAGGTGCTGGGTTTTCTGAGTCTCGTGTTATGAAAGTCCAAGGCTGCGTTTGTGCTTCTCAGATCAAAGGAACCAACATTTTAGGCTTCCTCCCACTCTTGGTTTTATGGTTAATTTGCTCTTTGACAGAAGCCCTCCAGCCCCTGTTGCTATGTTAGATCATCGACAACAAATACCATGACTTAACACGGGGCACTGGAACTTCTAGAATGGTTTATTATTTCAGTGGTTCTTAAACTTTTACGCCAAGTTCCATATTTGGTCTTCAGAGTGACCAGTTCTAGCCCTAAACCAGGTCTAAAATAGGACTTTTAAAGTGCGTATGACAGGTTTAAACAATTTGCTAATTTTGATTTTATTTGGTGTATTAAAGGGCCTCTGACAGGTTGAAATACACATTTAACTAAAATGCAGTTGACATAAATATATTCAAATTTCTACAAAAATCTTTACAAATTTAACTCCAGTTTAGCTATTCTTTTAGGTTTTAAATTGTACTTCCTGGTTGTAAAGTATGACATCACACTAGGAAATTACCATAGCAACCACTTTGTACATTGACCAAAACTCCTCTAATGTCACAGATTTTGTTTATTTGACAAAGAAAAATACACGTGAACACCTTTATTTTGTTGAATCAATGTTTAAAGGGTCAAAAAAGTGGTTTATTTTGTGTAAATTATGTAACCTTTGTCTCCCCAGTGTGATGTCATCAGTTTGTTTACTTCCTGTAATTGTCGACAGATTTTTCAACTTTTGCCACAAATAGCGACTTGATTGGTGTAAAACTATAATTTGTATTTGCAAGAGGTATTAATACACTGAATAAAGTCAAAATTAGAAAATCATAAAAACCTGTCATACGCACTTTAATACATATTGTACATGAAAATTCCTGTTTTACACCAGTCAAGCTGTAGTTGGTGGAGAAAAGTTGACAGAGCTGTGGCCGACAGAGGAAGTACGAGCACATTAGTCTGTGCTGAGGTCTCTGCTCACAGAAAAAAACGTAAATCTATGCAAGCTTAAAATGGTTTGAATTTATCATTTTGATGAAATTTTATGATTTACGATTTTATGAGCAAAATACGGTGTTTCACGGGCTGTAAGTTTAGACGGAGCTGGCTAGATGCTACTACCGAGGCGCAAATGTACGATTTATCCAGTTTGATACGCTTTTATTTTGATTTAGGCTTGAGCGCATCTCGAATAGTATCGCGTTGATTTCAATAAAACATATGTTGTCTCATAAAAACAGACTTATTTAACCCGGAAAAACAGAAACCTTTCTCGTAAAAACAGGATTAATTTTAGTCGTGAAAACAGAAATTACTTTTCTTGTTAAAACAGGATTTATTTTTCTCATAAAAACAGAAACTTTTCTCGTTAAAACAGAAACTTTTCTCGTTAAAACAGAAACTTTTCTCGTTAAAACAGAAACTATTGTCATAAAAACAGAAACTTTTCTCGTTAAAACAGAAACTTTTCTCGTTAAAACAGAAACTATTGTCATAAAAACAGAAACTTTTCTCGTTAAAACAGAAACTATTGTCATAAAAACAGAAACTTTTCTCGTTAAAACAGAAACTTTTCTCGTTAAAACAGAAACTTTTCTCGTTAAAACAGAAACTTTTCTCGTTAAAACAGAAACTTTTCTCGTTAAAACAGAAACTTTTATTATTCAAATGAATGCAATACGTTTCCGTAATATTTGATTATACGAGCTGTATTCCTAACCGTTTCCGCCCGGGGGATGGCACATATTTCCTTACTGTTTATGAAGTTATGGCATTAGCTGCTGGGTGTTTTCTAAGTGGAGTTAAATAACGGTGCAATGAGGTAATATTACACTTTTGCCCTGGAACAAATCAGTTTATTAAAAAAAAAAAAAAACAGCCTGATGGGTTGCCAGCTCCTCCGGGCAAAGATCATGATATCATTACAACGAACAGGAAAAATGTGGATGATGAAATACTCGAAGATATAGAGCGAATATTTTTCACTGGCACCCAAAATATTAATTAAATTGGGGTCAAATAAGATGTACATTCTCCATTTAAAGATATTAATGGGTTGAGACTCTATATATAGTTTTACTTAAGGCCAGACACTCATTTTTTTGTTTTTTGGTCAGTTTTCTCTCTCACATATTGACCTTCATGAGAAAACAACAAACGTGTCCAATCTGCTCCTAAAGATGTTTTATTCTTCCATTGAATCCACTTCATCCATAGATTTCTCTGGGACATTGTAACTTCAAAGGACGTTTTCTTAAAATGCATTTTTGTCGCTCGAGACATAAAGATCAGCCTTAAAGTAGATCCTACACCAAACTGTACAATCTGGACTCAACAAGATTTAGACCAAACGAACACAAGGATTTTTAAATATCTAATTCTAAAACGGATTTATTGAAGTTTTAAGTTGAAAAAATGAGGCCAAATTTGAATTTTTAGGACAATTTTCAGTCCAGTCTAGTTTACTTAAAACTAAATAAGAAATCCAAAATCCTCTCTGTACATTTTTGTAACTAATATGTTACAAAATGAACCAAGAAATTTAAACCTGGTTCTGTCCATTTTTCAGATTTAAATGTTACAAATATGTGGATTTTTGGCCATTTTTACACATTAAATGCCTTATTTCTACATGAAAACATGACATGATGAAAAACTTGTAATATATTTCTTACATTTATGTGACTAAACTACAGGAGAAGTTTACAATTAATATCTTTAAAATGAAGATTTTTTCCTGTTCACCTGCAGCGTCTCACTTTAATCAGTGACATAGAATTCAACGACGTCGTGAAATCCTTTTGGCCCAAACACTCACTGATATGCAGCTCGTGCTCGACTTTTATAACGACGTGCTGTAAAGGGGTCGGCAGAAATCAGCACCGCAGTTTTCAAACAGAATTCAGTGATTAAAGTGAGACGCTGCAGGTGAATAGGAATAAATCTTAAATTTAAAGATATTCATTTAAAACTTCTTCTGTAGTTTAGTCACATAAAAGTAAGAAAAAATATATTACAAGTTTTTCATTATCATGTTTTCAAATAGAATATATGTGTGAAAACAGCCAAAATCCACATATTTGTGACATTTAAAACTGAAAAATGGACTGAACCAGGTTTAAATTTCTTGGTTTAAGTCCCTATTAGTTGCAAAAATTTATTAGAGTCTGCAGCTAGTTACAAACATTGTACAGAGGGAGTTTTGGATTTATTATTTAGTTTTTGTAAACTAGATTAGACTGAAATTGTCTTAGCATTTAATTTCGCCATTGTTTTGGCAAACTACCAGAATCCATTGTAAGAAAGTCGATATTTGAGAGAGAAAACTGACCAAAAAATTAAAAAAATTTAAAAATTTGTTTTGCCTTAAAATGTCTAAAATTCAAACTAATGATATTACTATATAGCAGACAAAGACATAATATATCTTCTTAAATGTTGTAGAAATCAGGTAACTTTAAGACAAGCACAATCTAAGGTTATTGCATGAAATTGTGAATCACATTTTTTTTTTCCTCCCAAAAAGGGCAAACTATGCCATTAATAATGCTGCTTTTGTGATTGTGTATCCCTGTTGTTGATTTGTGGTGGGTCTTTTTTGCTTTTTACAAGGGTTTTACTCCTACATTACTGCTATTTCAACGTCTACGAACAGTGTAAACCCAAAGCTTTGGTCACATGCACTTCATATTCACCAAACCCCAGCTGCAAATTACACATCGACAAATGAAAGAGCACTCACTGGGTTTTTAAATTCCTCCTTTGAAATATGAATCAAATTATGAATCAAAAGTTTGAGTCATGTTCCTGAAAAAAGCGATGACTTCATGTGGACGTGTCATGTCTCTGTGAAAACTCTGTGAATACATTCAGCGTTATGTCATAATCGCTCTCATTTAAAGGGTGGTGATTGTGAGTTTGTGAGCGCGTTTTATGAAGCGTGCGCGTGGAGTTCTGTGAATTTGCAATGGTTTTAACATGTTTTATGGACTCGGTTTTAAGTCTTTTCTAATTGCATCCCGGCTGTAAAGTTTTTATTCCTGAATTTAAGAGCTGCAAGGATGTACCTCCTGTAGATGACGACTCTGGCAGTTTGTTTGACTAAAAAACACACTTGACATGACGCAATGTAATGATGTCGAGTTTTATTTGTATTTATACACAGCAAAAAATGTAAATCTATCCGAGCTTAAAATGGCTTGAATTGATCATTTTGATCTGGATTTGAGTAGATTTGACTCGATGAGATTTAATTGTTGATGTGATGCAGAATATTTCACTGGTTTCAAAGTTTTTCTGGCTGATGATGCTAATAATTTTGCTTAAAATAAGAAAATAAATGTGTCAGTGGTAAGTAAAATGATCTTAACCCAGTGACAGATAATTTGGATTGAAATAAGAAATAATGTATTGAAACAAGTCACAAACGGTTTGAAACAAGTGAAATAATCTAGTTCCATCAAATAAATCGTCTCCACTGATCTTAACGAGTCAAAACGTCTGAAATTCAGATTAATATCCTCAAATCAAGACATTTAACTCAGCTAGAACTTCATTATTTGCAGAGAATCTAAATAAAATAATTAGACGACTCATAAAAATGTTGGTCGACCAAGACACCATCGACTAAACGACTAAAAGTACACAGCCCTAATTTCTTCATATTAATCTTTTCAGAAGTTGAGCTCATTATGCTCCACCGTTTAACCAAAAAACAACAATTTATGAACTCAAGTTTCCATCTTTTTTGTGACTAGTTGAAACAATCAGAATCAGACTTTGATCATGGGACTGTACATTCTCTAAAGCAGTATTTTTTTACCTTTTTTGAGTTTTTTTGGTTGAAAGTATTCGCCGACACACTGCCTACTATAATATGATCAAATTGCAACATTTAAAGGAAAAAAAGTGGTATTTAATGTAGAAAATATTGTCCACATCAGAGCCACTTTGTCTGAAACAAGTCACAAACGGTTTGAAACAAGTGAAATAATCTAGTTCCATCAAATAAATCGTCTCCACTGATCTTAACGAGTCAAAACGTCTGAAATTCAGATTAATATCCTCAAATCAAGACATTTAACTCAGCTAGAACTTCATTATTTGCTGTATATCATTTTTAGCTTTTGCTTTCGATTGCTCTTTGGTCGTTGAAGCAAAAGGCTGAAACCGTCCCAGCACATTGTCAAATTATACCTTAGTTCTTGTGTATAATTCACATTTCACGGCACGTTTTTGTCTGGACAGCATTACAGACATTCACTGAGACAGGAGCGAAAGACAAAGTAGTGATTATGTTTCTGTCGAATGCAAAGTGACCGGGCGGAGTGCGCAATTACGGAAATGTTCATGCATTTGGGAGTCACTCGAAACATGTAATTCTTAGTTCGTCGAGGCTTTTGTTTCACGGAGTAAGACTTAGATTTAGAGATTACTGCCATAAAACCAAGAACCAATTACCGCTGCATAACGTGCTTCTTCCACAGTAAATGAAACGTATCTGGCTCCACGTGGGACACAAAAGAACAACACGCAACTGGATAAATGCAAGATATAGTTAGTTAGTTGGTCTATTTCTTCAGTCATTCAGTTTCAACTCACACAGAACTCATCACGAGACAAATTTTCTGTACAATAAATCAGTGGTTCCCAACCTTTTTTGTCTGGAGTACCCCCTAAACTTTGTCTCACACTCAGAGTACCCCTTAACTTGAGTTTCGGGGAAATAAATGGGTTCACTAGTCAGTTATTGCTATTATATATTTGGTATATATGTGTGGTATGGCCCAATATACTCCAAAAAGATGCTAAATTTACAACAAATTACACTTTTTAGTCAGATAAAAGTGCACTTCATCTGTATTTAAAACCTGAAACCATTCCAAATACCCCCTGGTAATTCCTCACGTACCCCTTGGGGTCCCCGTACCCCTGGTTGGGAAACACTGCAATAAATGACTGAAAGGGTTTAGTGCAACGTTTATTAAAGCCTAACCCTCTTCCCAAACTCAAATACCAAGAATAATACTGCTCACACTGCAAATAATGAAGTTCTAGATGAGTTAAAACGTTTTGTATATGTACAATATATGTACAATATATATGTAAATGGACAAAGTTGTTTTTCTTTGTAAATATGGCTGGTGCGGCTTATACTCGGGAGCGCTCAATAGTCCGCATTCTACGATACTTTTTTTGACCTTTTATACATTAATTCAACAAATGTGTTCTGTAATGTATTTTTATTTGTAAAATTTATCAAATCAGTGACATGATGAGTTTTGCGCCAGTGTCAGCGCGGTTGCCGAGTAATTTTCCAGTGTGATATCATCATTTACAACCAGGAAGTAAAACAAAATACTTTATAAAATGGCTATACGGGGAAAAACTAACATTTTAAATATTTATCTAAACTGAATTTTAGTGAAATAAGTAGTTCAAACTGTCATGGGCCCTTTAATAAGATAAACACCATGATGAAGCCCCTGACAATCCAAATTCAAAGATAAAAGAAATTGCCGTATTAGAAAACTTGTGGAGCATAGGCAGAGATCCGAGGCACACTGACTGAGTAAAAGTCCTTTATTGTGGACAGGGACGCCAACGCGTTTCGACCGTGGCGGTCTTCATCAGGGCATTGATCACATGAATGAACAGGTGTCCTTAAATTGTGTTAATCATGTGACAAGCATCACATGAACCGACCACAAAACACGTTCAAACATTACATAAAATTACAGATTTTTTTCTAAACAAGCTACAATCCAAATTCAAAGTTTGCGTCAGGGTCTTGATCAGGAGTGGAGATCTGACCTGTTCTGCGAATGTTGTTGCATAAACAACGAACCCAGAAGAAAACCATAAACGGAAGCTTTAACACACCGCGAACAACGTCTGTAACATCCGCATCTCGAGAAAAGAAAGAAACGACATAAAAATTGCCCGAATGCCACCCACTAACCCCAAATACCAGGCTGCAGTCTGGGCTGATGGAGAAACCATTGTCTCGGTTGTGTTCCAGTTCAGGGGTTTTTATTGTAGTGAGACTTTCCATTTTAGCTCGGAGCCGCAGCACAGTGCGTTTACTTTTAACCGTTCATTTAAACACACTGGAACTGAGAGTCCAGAGCGTGAACCGAGCTGTGTGTGAGGTTTACTTTATTAATGAGCTGGATTACTGGATTTGGACATGTTTTTATCTGAGAAATATTGGGATTTAATTACTTTGATTTTATAATTACCTTAAAGGGCCTATGACAGGTTGGACTACACATTTGACTAAAATGTAGTGAAGATAAATATATTTCAATGTTTGCTAAAATGCTGTTCAAATTTTATCCCAATTAAGCAATTTTTCAGGTTTTAATTTCACTTCCTGGTTGTGAATGATGACATCACACTAGGAAATTAGAAAGTACATTGGGCAAAACCTGATCTAATGTTAGAGATTTTTTTTAATTTGACAAATAATAATACACATGAACGCCTTTATTTCATTAAATTCATGTTTAAAGGTCCCATATCATGCAAAATGGACTTTTCAGAGGTTTTAACCTTCCTACAGTGCTATTTGGGCCTCGTATGTTGTGCCCAAAGTGGTTTTTTGATTGATTCCCTCATGTTTTCACTAGAGAACTGTCTTTTCCGTCCCCCTCGGCTGAGCAGCAGACGGGGGCTCCTCACTAAGATGACGAGGTGTTTAAGCCACGCCTCCAGGAACAGCTAATGCTAATGCTACACAGTAATTACACGATGGATACGACAGATCGAAGAGTTAGCTTGTTATTTACCAAACGGCACGTCCGTCGTCGAGGCCCTGGAGCACGTCAAACTCCAGGTCAGATCCAGGACGTAGGACTCAGCACGACGCACCGTCAGGACCAGAAAATGTTTATTCAGTGTTTGTGTATCGCTGTTTACCGGAGCACACGGCGCATGCACCATCTCCACTCTAGGCTTCGGCACGGGTTGGGCGGGGGAGGCGCGCGGGTTGGGCGGGGGTTGGGCGAGGGAGGCAGCCTGCTCTCTGTTCGGGGGGGTCAGATCTCAGAGTGAGCCGTTTGCTTTTGCAGGAGGGGGGCCAGTCCAAGAAATGGGTGTTTTTTGTAAACTGTTATGTTATGGATATTACACAACGAGAAAATGTATCAACAAAGCCCTTAGAATAGACTGTGTGAAGGGGAAAAGAGCAAACAGCTACTTGATTGATGTAAAACATCATTTATATTTACAACTGGTATTAATACACAAAATAAAGTTAAAATTTGAAAATGTTAAAAACCTGTCATACGCACTTTAAAATCGAATGGTGTATTGGGCTTTTCAAGTTCCGTGATGCACAGCAGGCCACTCCCACATTTGAAGAAACAGGCTGCTATTCTGTGAAAAAGAAACCACCAATTTCTCAAATACTGCATTCACAGATGTGTCTTGCTCATGAACATGGCAGTATGCTGGTGTGGCCAGTTAGGAACAGAAATAGAAATCTACAGTTTTAGCTCCGCTGCCCCCTAGTGTGCTGGAGGAAGTGGAGCTGAACACTGTCCTCTGGTTCTTCTTCTTTCATCAACAATATTTAACATGAGTTCATCTGTATCTGTTCATTGCTGTTCACATGTTTTTCTTTCTGTTCAGACACCGCAGCGGCTGCTCCAGTGATGACCCCCTTATCCACCTGGAGGAACTCTCCTTGATCTGGATGAACTGGTCCTCTTCTGCCTGGAGTTACTACTTCTCCTCTGCTCTAGATGAACTGTTGGTTGTCTGCCTGGAGGACCTCTCTGTGCTGGATGGACTGTCTAGAGGAGCCGTCTGTCCAGAGGAACTCTCCCTCATTAGATGGTCCTCCTTCCTTCCTCTTGATGGTTCAGTCCAGGTGGATGTGTCAGTCCTGGTCCAGTCCGTCCTGTGGGAGGAGCATCTCTCCTTCATGTGCTTCTCCTCAGGTTTACACTTTTTCCCTCAGGGTTTTTGTAGTTATTATTTGAGAGAAGGAGGTCAAGGACAGGGGGCGCTCTGGGACATTTATCCACTGCTAAATTCTACTGAACATTGTTTAGTTGAACTGCTTTGTACCTGTGGCCCATCGAGGGAACTGTTGTTGTGATTTTGGCACTACAAAAATACACGGAATTTAATTGAATTGAATGTTGCCATCCTTCGGGTTAACGATGATAGAAATCAGTCATTTTCAAATTTGTTTTTCCAAATAAGTCTTAAAAAGGTAAGCTTCATCTTACTTTGCTTTGAGTTCAGTTTTTAAAATATTATTAAAGGAGACATGTGAAATGAACGTGTATGAGCCTTTAACCTTGTTTATTTGTTTATTTAAATACTCCTGAAAGCGAAGCACTCAGCTCGTCTTCCTGGGTCCATTGCAATCAAATCAAAACATACAACAAACACAATAATACATTATCATTACAATAATAAAATGTCCTTACAATGCATAAAAGTTCATTACACAAATTATTTCACATTTCCTTCCTTCCTTGATCATTAGTTTAGTCACAGTTTCGTGCATGTTTGTGTCCTGCTTTGTCCTGCATTTGAGGCTTGAGTGCTCACAGAATATCTGTTATCACCTACCCCCTATCCCCACCCACATCCCTGCACTTTGATATTTTTTGGGAAAATTATCAACTTAAAAATGTTCAGGAACCATCTTAGAAAATAATAACACATACATAAAAATCGTCTTGTTACAGTGAAATGCTGATACGAGGAGAAGAGCTTCTAAGTTCTTAATTATTTTAAGTCAATGGACCCTTTTTTACTAGCAAGTTGTTTTAGATTAAAGTTGAATTTTACAGTGAACAAATTGTAGAATGATGCTCTATTTAAGTTGTAGAATAACACTAAGAACCAACCTTTTGTACCAGAAGTGACACATGTTGTTTTATCAGATGTTTTTCTTTTTTTTTCTTTTTGGCGAATGCATCTCAATGGGTGTTTTGCACGATATGGTAGAACTTATGAATTTATGGTTCTGTACAACAGTAATTCTCAAACTTTTTCAGTCGCGATCAATAGCTCACATTCGCAACCCCCAAACACAAAAAACAGCCGACACGCAAAGTGATAAATTAGCCTTAAATCTAATGTTTGATTTTATTTTTTCAGAATATTGACCTTATTCTGCCCCGCCCACTTTTGCCGTTTTTTGCACTTTTGTTGTAAACGCACTTTCATTTGACGAGAACTCCGTTAAAGCTAATGACGAACGAGGGAAAAGTCTGAGGCTAAAATGTTACATAAAGTAGATTGATTTGTGTAAAATGTTTAATGAACACGAGCAACAACAAGTCACAACGCAACGATTTCCTGAAAACGTCTTTTTAGTCGAGTAGAACTTATTTTCTGTTGAGCTCGTCTGCTCCATGTGAACTACAACGGAAACAAGACGGCGGCGCGTACGACAACTTCAGGAATAAGGTGAATAGACCTAGAAAAATGACTCTGATCGGCCGACAAACAGGAATCTACATTCACCACTGCATTTGAAGGTGTCAGGCCTTGTTTAACACCATTGTATACACTTTTCCTCATCATCTGGCGACCCCTGGAAATCATTTCACGACCCCCAATGGGATCCCGACCCCTAGTTTGAGAACCACTGCTTTACAACATGCTATTGCTGTGTTGCTCCAAGAAAATCAGATCTATTGCTTGGAAACTGTGCTATATGTCATCAGTTTTGGTTTAATGTAAATAATATAAGCTGCAAAGGTTGGCTGTTTATTCTTCTCATAAACAGCCACATTCTGCACCCGTGAACGCTGAAACATGCACGAAAAATGACATGCTTTACCTCCAGCGCTGCTCTCTTTGTAATTACGGCTAAATGTAGGTCGGCGCAGAAGAGGTCAAACAACAACCTGCTCCGCTCAGACTCCCTCCCGCTCGCCGCTCCATATTTACATTACGCTGATTTTCCAGAGTCTGGTGGTGCAGGGACCGTAGAGTTTGATGTTCGCTGACACTGGAGCGAGGCTGAGGTCATGCTGTGGGTGTCCCGGACCCAGAACCCAATCTGGACAAATCCCTTTTTAATGAGAATCGAAGCGCGGTTCCATCAGTGCTACATTTGTGTTGTTCACTGCAAATAGTGAAGTTCTAGATGAGTTCAAATGTCTTGGTTTGAGGATATTAATCTGAATTTCAGACGTTTTGACTCGTTAAGATCAGTGGAGACGATTTATTTGATGGAACTAGATTATTTCACTTGTTTCAAACCGTTTGTGACTTGTTTCAAAACATTATTTCTTATTTCAATCCAAATTTTCTAGATAATTTGGATTGAAATAAGAAATAATGTATTGAAATTATCTAGATAATTTGGATTGAAATAAGAAATAATGTATTGAAACAAGTCACAAATGGTTCGAAACAAGTGAAATAATCTAGTTCCATCAAATCGTCTCCACTGATCTTAACGAGTCAAAACGTCTGAAATTCAGATTAATATCCTCAAATCAAGACATTTTAACTCACTGACACATGTATTTTCTTATTTTAACCAAAATTATCACAGGATCATCAGAAATACCTTGAAACCAGTGAAATATTCTGCATCACATCAACAATTAAATCTCATCGAGTCAAATCTACTCAAATCCAGATCAAAATGATAAATTCAAGCCATTTAAAGATCGGATAGATTTACATTTTTTGCTGTGTACAAGTCTGAAATCTGCAGAGCCAGGGGCACGCTGTACCCCTTAAGTTTTGTTTCACACCCAGAGTACCCCTTACCTTGAGTTCAGGCAAATCAATGGGTTTAATATAGTTTAATGATATTTATGGTCCAGAATAAGCCAAAGAGATGCTAAATCACACTTTTTTACAGATAAAAGCACATTTCATCTTCTTTTAAAACCTGAAACCATTCCAAGTGCCCCCTGGTAATTCCTCACGTACCCCTTGGGGTCCCCGTACCCCTGGTTGGGAAACACTGCTCTACACAGATGAAGCAGGACTGAGATCAGAACTGACCTTGGCAAGGAAAAACCAACAAACATGATAATAAAAAATAAAAACTGAAGCAGGTAGTATCCCTTAAACTGTTTTCATGAATGTTCTGTGTGAGTGAGCGACTGGCGGAGGTCAAAGTGGCCCACGGTTCTGGAGAATCCCGTCAAAACAAACGCTAGCGAGCTTAACACACACAACAATAATGCATTTATGTGTACGGAAGCACATAAAACTCACCCACTGTTTGGTTTAGGAAGTGGGTGATATAAACTCGATCTCTTCAAAAGGCTTTCTGGGTCCGGCATGACTCACTTTTGCTAATGTTTCCCACATGAAAACAACTCATAAGATGACATCAGCCCATCTGCAGCGGAGCACAGTAGCTAACGACCAATTACCAGGTTTACGAAAGAAGATAGAGGGGTTACGACTTAATTTGTTTTTAATTTGTGGGGGATTGTTCAAATAAATTTGCCTGGGCAGCGGTGGAAGGCCAGACGCAGCAGAGGTGGAGATGCTCTGAGACTTCATGGAAAGAATCTGACTTTGTAAACATTTGGTCTGAGCGAAGATAAACACTTGAGCTTCAGCAGAAACAGAGCGGCAGCGTGTTGTTATTTCACAGCGCTCGTCCTCCTTATCACGAGTTAAAAACAGGTTAGATACGTGTTATTCTCCGAGAAGAACGGGCCTGATGTGTGGTTTATGTATTCTGAAAATAAAGGTAAAGAGAATTTTCTGACTTTTCTGCTTCACCAACTGACTTTGCGTCTCTTTCAGTCAGACTTCTCTTTGTCTTCCTCCTGCTGCAGTTCTGACACATCCATAAAACATTATAGTCAAACACGATAGCCTAATAAAAAAAAACACAAATTTTAGAGAGAAGAATGAAGAATGAATATGTTCAACACAACTATATATATATTATAAAATAGAATATTTCGTAAACATTTTATTAAAAACAACGATTAAACTGAGGCTGTTCTGCAGCTGATCAAAAGTTTAGGACCACACCTCAAAACACCCCAAAACCCCCTCAAAACAGAAACCAAAGATGTAAGTGTTTCCAGGAGGTGAGTGGGAACCAAGTGGTGAAGGCTTTAGATCAGGGGAGCACACAGAGGGAGGTTCTTCTCCTGAAGTCCTTTGTGAACTGTAGGTTGTCCTGATGAAAAACCCAGAGGTTCCACAGACGAGGTGATGCTCTCTGCAACATCTGCACAGACCCAGGGGCCCCTGCACCATCTGGAGCTCTATTGTTCCACTGAAGGAAGAAGCCCCTCAGATCATTGTGGCGCCCCCTCCCTGTGGTGTAGAAAACCTCTCAGGTGGATCTGCTTGTCGTGCCAGTAACGTTTAAACCAGGAGTGTCCAAACTTTTTCCATCAAGGGCCACATATTGAAATACAGACCAAGCGGAGGGCCACAAATCAATCGTGAAACGTTCAAAAAAGTTGCATTTATCTGATGTTAAAGTGTGTCCACACCTAAATTCAGTCTCAGCGCCTTAATATCAGAGTCTGTGTCACAACAAAATGTTAGTTATTTAGGTTATAAGTCTAGAAATGTTTTAATTTGCTGTAAAATGTACTTCTCAGGACAATGTGGGCCAATTTACCAGGACGCCTGAGGGCCAAGAAAAATTGGTCCAAGGGCCTGAGTTTGGACATGCTTGGTTTAAACCATCAGGTTGTGTTTGTGTCTCCTGTAAAGTCTAAGCAGCAGCTCTGGGGCGTTCAAGAGACCTTTGAAAAAGTTTTTGTTTTGTTTTTGAAGCTCTTCAGTGTCAGATGTGTCTGATGGTTCTTGGGCTGCAGTAACAGCCTTGATTTGGATCGAGGATCGTCCAGTGTCTTGATGGACGGCCAATCAGATCCTCCGGCTCAGGGTTGGGGTCATTTTTTTGGGTCTTCCACTTGACTTTTTAGTTGCAGAACCCTCAGTCTCTTTTAGGAAATTCAAAATGCAAAAAACAACCCAACCACGTGTTTTTGTTTTGATATAGATCTAGAGACCATTCACCAGTTGAATTAAGCCTTATTTATGAGATTGTTACTTGTTCAAAAGTACCTAGTTTCAATATCAGTTGTAGGAATTGAAGTTGTAGTACTGACTTGACTATATATTTTCAACAATTCTTATCTGTTGCTGTCCAAACCGTCTCAATCTGAACCGTCCAAATAATATAATATGTTTAAAATTGTCTTAAATCATCTGGTTCAGATCTGAGTCCAGCTTCCCTGTCATGGAGGCAGCTTTTGATCACTACATGTTACATTCGTGCAGATTTTATACAATGTGGACCGGGCTTTTGGTCATGAAATGTGATGATGACCAACACATTTTCTGAGCCATAAACTAAAGCTTCAGTGCTGACCGCAGCTGATCCTCTTTGGCCTCTGTCCCAGAAAGACATTAGGCCTGCAGCTGTGGGTACAATGGTATGTCTGTCCAATTGGCTCCATAAATATGGTTTGAAAACGCTCCAAAGATAAACCTGCCGTTTTCGTAGTTTGCAGATTTGTCGGGATCGTACGACTTGTTTAGTCAATCATACAGCTCTGCAACAAAAGAGAGAAGACAGCATTTGTTTAAGAGCTTCTATAATGTGACAGTTTGTATTGTTTTGATCCATAGACTGTACTTATCACTGGACTGCCCTCGCCCGCTGCCGTCGCGTTCTAAACAGGAAGTATCCATGGAGGCGGTCCTTGCTCCATAAAGCCGAGCTGCCATTCACTTTCTATTGTGACACTGGTGCCCTTTACTCTGTAACTGCTTCGGTCAAACTCACCACCTGGAACTAAAATGTCCGTTTTGACATACTCTACATCATTGATTTTCAACCAGTGCGCCGGGGAACAGGAGAGTGCCTTGAGGTATTGCCAGGTGTGCCTCGAAAAAATTCCTGATTTGGGTTAAGGGATTGATAGAGTTTTGAATTTGCCGTTTCTAGTGTCCTGAGCAAACACCTGAACCAAAAAAGGCACAAAACGACCACTAGTGCTAAATGTACAGAGCCAGAAAGGGACACATTGAAATTATTTACACTTATTGTTCTCTCAAATTTGAATAACTTGATAATTTTTTAGTAGATGTACATCTTTTCAACAACAAAAAGTGTGCCACGACTCATAAAAGGTTGAAAAACAATGCTCTACATGATCCTGGTGTTTTTTTCTCGTTGGTTGTTCATAAATCAAGTTATTAATCAACAATAACTGACCAATCAGGTGCTTTCTTTTCCAGGGGCCGGTTTCGCTCGTGTTAGCAACAGGTTTGATTGACAGCTAGCGCCGCACGTTGCCGCCGTCTCCTCCCACCGAGGGGCGGAAACCGTTAGCAACCTCGCTCCTGATTGGTCCGTGTGGTTGCCGCAATACGCACTCGGATTTAAATATGGAGTCTGGCTCCACTTTAGCCGCTATAACTGCTAGCTCCACTTTAGCCGCTATAACTGCTAGCCACGATGGGCTTCATGTAGCTGGAGCCAAACGCTGTGGGTGACGTCACATTCCCACAGTCCATCGATATGTACGGTCTAAGGTTTGATCTGATAAGTCTGATCTATATTTAAATCTTATTCACCTTATTCCTGAAGTTGCTGTACGCTCCGCCGTCTTGTTTCCGTTGTAGTTCACACGGAGCAGACGAGCTCAACAGAAAATAAGTTCTACATGGACTAAAAAGACGTTTTCAGGAAATCATTGCTTGTTGTTGCTTGTGTTCATTAAACATTTTACACAAATCAATCTACTTTATGTAACATTTTAGTGGTGAGACTTTTCCCTCGATCGCCGTGTTACTGTTGCCCTGTTTAGTTATTGTTTGCCTCCTTTGGACTTATCAAAATAGGTAAAAGTTAAACCACGAAGTCTCCTTAATATCAAATCAAATCAATTTATTTTTATAATGCCCAAAATCACAACAACAGTTGCCTCGATGGGCCACAGGTAAAAGCAGTTCAGATAACTGTCCCAGAATGCCCTGTCCTTTGACCTCCTTCAGGAAAACTACAAAACCCCACGGAAAAAGTAGAAACCTCGGGAGAACCACAGTGAAGGAGAGATCCTACTCCCACGGACGGACAGGCTGCAGATGAACTAGGACTGACATCCACTTGGACTGTGGAGCCAGAACCACTCAAGAGGGAGGTGGCTTTAAAGAGTTCCTCCAGGCGGACGAGGAGCAGTCCACCAGTGTAGAGAGATCCTCCAGCAGGAGATGAGGAACAGTTCATCTAAAGTAGATGGAGTTCGTCCAGGCAGACGAGGTGTGGCTAATCCAGGGTTGAGGGAGTTCCTCCAGGCGGGTGGAGCATAGATCGTCCAGTGTAGAGATCGATCCTCCAGACAGATGGGGGTGGGGGGGTCGTCGCTGGAGCAGCCGCCGCAGTGTCTGAAACAGTCTCCACTCCCCGGGGGAAGTGGAGAGAAAGAGAAACATGTGAACAGCAATGAACAGACTACAGTTGAAGTAATATTAAATATTGTTGATGGTAAAGTAGGAAGAACCAGAGGATAGTGTTCAAGCTGCCATACTTCCCCCAGCAGAATTGCTCCAAGGGCAGCGTAGCTAAAACTGTAGGTTTTTATTTCTGTTCCTAACTGGCCTGACCATAAGCTATTTCAAAGAGGAGCCTGTTTTGAGCCTGGTCTTAAATGTAGAGACTGTGTCGGCCTCTTTTACATGAACAGGGAGCTGGTTCCATAACATAGGAGCTTGGTAGCTAAATGCTCGACCTCCTACTGTGCTTTTAGAGACTCTGGGGACTAACAATAGTCCAGCACCCCAATAACATCCCACATGGTCCAAGGTAAAATACAATAAGCTTCATGAAGATGTTATCGCTTTGTCTTGAATAGTCCACAATGTGACATTTATTGTATATTACTTCAACAAGTGTATTTTATTACAGTGAGGCGAGACGCTGCAGGTGAAAAGGAAAAAAAACATAAAATTTAAAGAGATCAATGTTAAACTTCTGCTGTAGTTTACTCACATAAATGTAAGAAAAAAAATGTATTACAAGTTTTTCATCATGTCATGTTTTCATGTAGAAATAAGGCATTTTATGTGAAAAAACGGCCAAAAATCCACATATTTGGGACATTTAAAACTGAAAAATGGGCAGAACCAGGTTTAAATTTCTTGGTTCATTTTGTAACATATTAGTGACAAAAAAAATTACAGAGGAGCTTTTGGATTTCTTAAACTAGACTAGATTGGACTGAAATTTGTCCTAAAACATCATATTTCGCTTCATTTTTTTTTTTGACTTAAAACTTCAATAAATCAATTTTAGAATTAGATATCAAAAATCCTTCTGTTCGTTTGTTCTAAATCTTGTTGAGTCCAGATTGTACAGTTTGGTGTAGGATCTACTTTAAGGTTGATCTTTATGTCTCGAGGGAGAAAAATGCATTTTAAGAAAACGTCCTTTGAAGTTACAATGTCCCAGAGAAATCTATGGATGAAGTGGATTCAATGGAAGAATAAAACATCTTTAGGAGCAGATTGGACACGTTTGTTGTTTCCACATGAAAGTCAATATGTTGAGAGAGAAAACGGACCAAAAAACAAAAAACTGCCTTGTATAATTCTTCCTGTGAGCTGGGCTGCCTCTCCACAGATCTGACCTGACTTGAGCACGTTTCGTGCTTTATAACGTAGAACATTTCCGCCAAAAAACATCTTCCTGGTGAGAAAATCTGCAAGAAACCCTCTGCAAATGCTGCAATGATAAAATCTGAGTCTTGTTTTGTTGCCCTCGCTTGTACAAACACCGCTCGGCCGATAAAACTCCCACGTCGTAAAAGTCGAGATGAGCGACAATAAAAACACGCTTTAAATCTGCAACTTTCTGCTCAGATTTAGGGCCCTGTGAAACAACCAGGACTCATGCAATCCTGTGTGTTTTAAAGAACTTAAATTCCACAGTCCAAATCCTTATGGTAAAAGAACAAACGAGAAAAAGACCGTAATGGACTTTTGGATTTATTCATAACTTTGGAAAAAAAAATGGAAATTGTAAATCTTGTACATAAAAAGTGGTGAACAGCAATAAGTTAAACATTAAAAAGAAAGAAGAAAAATATTAAAGATACAAGCAAAAGGTCAAACTATGTACAAAAAGAAAATGGTGTAATATATTTTTCACATCATTTACAAGCCACCATTCATTTATTCATCCGCTTATCATAAGGAGAGGAAACAAAATCTATAGCATTCAGAAACACATTAGTAAAAACAAAGCCAAAAAGTTAAAACCGAAAATGTGTTACATGACTTTATGTCATTGAGTTACAATAAAAATGCGTGTCGTCTGTGGGAAAAGCAGGCCGTCTGTACAAAGAGTTAGAATACAGTATTATCAGACATTACACTGCAAATAATGACGTTCTAGTTGAGTTAAATGTCTTGATTTGAGGATATTAATCTGAATTTCAGACGTTTTGATTCGTTAAGATCAGTGGAGCCGATTTATTTGATGGAACTAGATTATTTCACTTGTTTCAAACCGTTTGTGACTTGTTTCAATACATTATTTCTTATTTCAATCCAAATTATCTGTCAGTGGGTTAAGATCATTTTACTTACCACTGACACATTTATTTTCTTATTTTAAGCAAAATTATCACAGGATCATCAGAAATACCTTGAAACCAGTGAAATATTCTGCATCACATCAACAATTAAATCTCATTGAGTCAAATCTACTCAAATCCAGATCAAAATGATGAATTCAAGCCATTTTAAGCTCGGATAGATTTACATTTTTTGCAGTGTGGATTCAGTCCTTAGTAGTTGTCTTAATTTTGTGTGACATTTTATTATTGCATTTACGTTGTGTTTTCCTAATGTTCTTTGTGTTTGCTCTGTGACCCCTCATAAGTTACTATTTCTCTTCCTCTTCCACTTCCTTTGTTTGTGCTGTTTTCTTTTCCGTTTTCGTGTTTTTTATGTATTTTCTCTCTGCTGTTTGTCTTTCTGAATGGCCCATGTGGGATGTCTGAGTGCGTGTGTGACGTGTTTTTCCTCCTGATCTTGTCTTTTCTTCTGCGATGGCGTTGATCCGTTCACATAATGTTCTTTCCACTGACCGTTTGTGTGCGATGGGATGTTCTGATGTCCAGAGTAGATACTGATCTGTGTGTGTAGACCCTCCCGCCGAAACATGTCAGTAAATGAGCTTATATCTATTAGAAATGAATAATTACAAGACGACAGAATGAACTTTCCAAATATAACCCGTTCGTAATCTAAACCTAATAAACTGCTTTTTCTCAAAAACAAAACATTGCGTGGAGACCTAATTCCTGACTTTGGCATTGGTTGGGGCTTAAAATGTTGGTTTTGGCCTCTACTCTGCTTATTATTATAGCTTTGTTCTTGATTTGGTTCATGTTTATTCCAGGTATATTGTATTAGATGAGTTCTGTTACTTGTTCAGACGTTAATTTGACCCAAAGGCAGTTGACGTTATCTAGTCCTGGTTTAGAATTGGTTTCGGTGGAATCCTGGTTCCAGTTTCGACACGTCGGCTGAATTGCAGAATCGTCCTGGTTTAGTTATAACGCAACTTATTCAGATTTATGAGTGGACTACAAGAAAAAACAGGGATCCTTTACTTCGGGCACATCTACATTCGCACAAACACCACCTTAACTATGACTAAACCCATGACTAAACATTGACAAGGCCAGGGTTAAAGCAGGACTAAAACAGAACAAAACGAAGCCCACATCAGAATTAAAGGGCCCATGACAGGTTGAAGTACTCATTTTACTAAAACACAGTTAAGATAAATATATTTCAATGTTTACTAAAATGCTGTTCAAATTTTATCCCAATTAAGCAATTTTTCAGGTTTTAATTTCACTTCCTGGTTGTGAATGATGACATCACACTAGGAAATTAGAACGTACATTGGGCAAAAACTCATCTAACGTTTGAGTTTTATTTTTATTTGACAAATAAAAATACACATGAACACCTTTATTTCATTGAATTTATGTTTAAAGGGTAAAAAAAAGTCGTCTCTTTTACATAAATTACGCATAACCTTTGTCTCCCTAGTGTGATGTCATCGATTTGTTTACTTCCTGTAATTTTCAACATATTTTTTTCCATTTTTCTCCACAAACAACCACATGATTGATGTAAAATCATCATTTATATTTACAAAAGGTATTAATAAACCAAATAAAGTCAAAATTAGAAAATGTTAAAAACCTGTCATACGCACTTTAAACTCACTGAACTGGACTGAAAGCAGCAGTTTACAATGGTCCTGTCGCTATTTTTAACCCTGTCATAAAGAGCACAGACCTCATCCTTTGCTCACATTCCTCTCACAGTCAGGTGCGGAGTATTCAAAACAAACGCTCTTTTGTAACACGTGAATCAAGCTGGTTTTAAATGTCATCCTCTCACGCGAGGCTTAAAATCAGCGCGACTATTAAAGTGTCATTACTCGCAATTGGATGTTTAAAACCAACGAGAAACCAAAACGTCCACTGTTTAGATTTGAAAAGGTCGTGCCTGAAAAGTAAATAAAACATTCCACATTTTACCGTTTTGCGAAATCCAATAAAAGCGCTAATGGGAATTTTATGCGAGCAAATCCTGAAGCAGTTTGAAAAATTATTAAGAATGAAGTGAAAGAAATGGAATACACTGTTAAAAGCAGTTCAGTAAAACCCCCATATCACACAAGATCAAGATAAAGACAAATCAAGATCAAGATAAATCGGCACAAAACACGCCGGGGTCCCTAAAGATATTTACGAAACTTAAAATTTCCGTCACAAAAGTCCAAAAGACACTCGATATGTCTTAAAGTATCACACTACTTGGGAGGCCAACCTTTTGGTTTGACATGAGAGCTGCAATTTGGCAAAGTCAGCGAGCGGAGCACTGTGGCGTAGCACTTAAATGACAAAGAAATGCGAGGCTAAAGTTTGCACCAAGCGTGTAGTGTGTGAGTCTCCACTGCAGGTTCATCGCCCGTGAATGCGCTCGAGGCCCGCCACCATGTCTCCCCCGTTGGCGTTAGCTGGCGTGTCTCTCAGACGATTTGCACTTTGGAGTTGGGGTACACGGCCACCACGTCGTAGCCCTCGGGCGGCTGGACTCGGGCCATGGCGCAGGCCTCGCAGTACAGACTCTCCTCGATGAAGAAGTAGCCCCTCTTCTTCAGGTTGACGCCGCAGTCGTCGCACATGAAGCAGTCGGGGTGGTACAGCTTGTCTCTGGCCTTCACGATCGTGCCCCTGCAACGCAAGAAGGAACATCCGTAAATGTGGAATCAATGGACGGAAATTTTATCCAAACCGAGCCGAACACAGCGATTGTTCTGACTGACTGACTGCACAATACCGTAAAATTCAAACTATAAGCCGCTACATTTTTTTCATGATTTCAAATACAGCGATGCGGCTAATTTGTGTATTTTTACGTGAACGGCCTCTAGGGGCGCTCTAGCAGGAAGCGCTAGAGTTGGACAGACGTGAAAGAGAGAGTGAGGAATACACTAGTTTGATTGTGTTTGAACAGTCAGTTTGCATCAGGCGCTCACCATCATCACAGAAAACACACAAGAAATGAATATGAAGCAGCTTTAAGTTAAAAACACTCGACGTGGAGCCAAAGAAGGAAACAGAGCTGCTGCACGTGGGCTTCATCCATGAATCGATGGTGAGACGTCGGAGGCGACAGTGAAGAGCGACTAAGTGCACTGTGTGTCACAGGTGCTGTTTGGACAAAGGCACGTGTTGAATTAAAACTGTGCGTGTTCCATCCTTCTGTGTAAATGTCTCATGTTAAACGTGGACACCTGCCACTTTATAGACAGGTGCACCCTGTATATGGACAAAGTTGTTTTTCTTTGTAAATATGGCAGGTGCGGCTTATACTCAGTGCGCTCAATAGTCTGAATTTTACGGTACATTGCAAAAGTATCAATATTGCAATTATGGATATGGCAGCAAACTAAATATATTTTGTATTTCTGTCAAGGTTCTCCACTTGACAGAAATACACTGTTTTGAAAGTTGAAACAGACAGATCTTATTCACAATGTTTGTTATTCAGTCTAAATTAGCCATGATTTTGCCTATTTTTTCCCTCAAAATATTGATTTTGCGGTTTTAAGGTGAGACACTGCAGGTGAATAAGAAAAAATCTTAAATTTAAAGATATCTATTGTAAACTTCTCCTGTAGTTTACTCACATGAATGTAAGAAAAAAATGTATTACGTTTTTATGAAGTTTTTCATCATGTCATGTTTTCATGTAGAAATAAGGCATTTTATGTGTAAAACGGCCAAAAATCCACATATTTGGGACATTTAAATCTGAAAAATGGACAGAACCAGGTTTAAATTTCTTGGTTCAATTAAAGGACTAATTAGACCGATGAAGTGTTACGGTGATAGATATAGATATATGCTTCGTGAACGATTCAAGGTGATTTAAAGATATACAGTAAAAACGTTAAGATGTTGTAATATTAACAGTATATCCCAGGTTTTTTAATAGTTGTTTTGTAGGTTGTGGTCAGAAAAGTTTAGCAGCTCTCTGTTAATACTGTGGATTGACGATGGATTTGATCAAATGATTTCCTTATGCTTTTGGAGCATGATAGGGAACATTATGAATGGGCTATTGGACAGATACACACCACAAGAGAGTCCAGTATTTACTCACGTGTACATTTCATATTTTTTTATTTAAATACTCTAATCCAAAGATAAAGATATATATTTCCTGTCAGTCTTTTTATGGACAACAGCAGAAGAAGAAAGTATAGAGTTGCACAAGCTGAAGATCACGTACCCTTTTCACACATAAATAGACTGTTTCCTTGTACTTTTTATGTACACTGCAAATAATGAAGCTCTAGATGAGTTCAAACGTCTTGATTTGAGGATATTAATGTGAATTTCAGACGTTTTGACTCGTTAAGATCAGTGGAGACGATTTATTTGATGGAACTAGATTATTTGACTTGTTTCAATACATTATTTCTTATTTCAGTCCAAATTATCTGTCAGTGGGTTAAGATCATTTTACTTACCACTTAACGAGTCAAAACGTCTGAAATTCAGATTAATATCCTCAAATCAAGACATTTAACTCATCTAGACCTTCATTATTTGCAGTAAAGATGATGAAAAGCTGCCCCCTTTAGTCGACAAATCGATCAGCTGGGCATGTTTTCAGTCGACTACAGCCCTACGTTAAACCACAGGAAAAAGCAAAGTTCACTGCGAAATAAAACTTGAATAATTAATAGCAACCTTTGACTATCTCGTGTATTTTTGTCATAAACAGCTGGTACCGTGGAGCTGGAGTCCTTACATGGTCAGACGTTTGCTGTTAAAATATAAATACCCAGTGTACATCTGATAGGGAAATAACATTCGTCACTCGGGACCGAAATGCCATAAACGGGAGGATGATTCCAGAGAGAGCAAACAGATAAAATGCTGAGTGTTATGAAAGCGAATAGGAGAATATATCATCCGTTAATATGCAAAGTAACAGATAAATGCACTTTGAACGGGACGAGCATTTGATGTTGTTCTTACGGACGTCTATAAACTTTAATATTATGCAAACAAGTTCAGGTTGTATAACTTTAGTGCCAACTGTGGAACATTCCAATCAACATGTTACAAAAGTTTTTCGAGTCACGACACAAATTTAGAACACGGGATACACATTTTACCTGACACTGTGCTGCATTTACTTGAGTGACTTTTTAAAGAAATTGTACTTTTTGAAGGAGTCCAGCATACTTTTTCCTGGGGCTGGGCGATACAGCAGATCATGATTTCAATTTTATCATGATTTGTGTTCACTTTGTGTAGCATACCCCCCCGAATGAAGGTTGACGCTTTACTGATGCTTTTTCTGATTTAATGGGAATAAATCAAATACACCGTAAGAGCTTGTGCCTCTTCAGAGGGGCAGCTCATACAAAAACCACGTTCATATTTGCTCTGTCTCAACTTTTCTGCGTTTGCCTTTTTACCGTCTCTTTCTATGTAAAGCTAATGCTGCATTAAAATAATAAACAGGAAGTTGCTCATCAAAATAAAAGTGTTCTCTCAAAAACAGGAAGTTAACTGTTACTTTGTGAATATTGACAAGGTATGAAATAAAATACAACTACAGTTTTTAGCAATGGAAAATTACACCGTTGGTTCTTTACATTATGTTTATTCCATCGCCTTTAATAGAGCTGCACGATTTAGGAAAAATATGTCATTGATTGATTTTTCTGACCGGTTTTGCGACTGTGATTAGATTTTCTATTCAGATTCACATTTTAAGCATCATTTTGTCACTTTTAGTCACATTCAGTTGTGTTTGTTGGAATGAAGTGAGTCGATGTCACTTTTAGTCACGTCTTTGTAGTTTTTAGTCGCATTTTTGTCACTTTTAGTTGCGTTTTGGTGCATTGAGGTGAATTATTGCACTTAAGAGGTGTAAGAGGTGAATAAAGTCATCTGCTCAGAGGCTTCAGAGGCTAAACATCAGGAGAAAAAGTGTGTTTGAACAGACAGCTGCATTAAAGAGACAAACAGTCGATCATGATACAACGATTTCATAAAAATAGCAGATTGTCACAGGGACGAGCTCACGATTCGATTTTTATCACCGTATCGCCCAGACCTACTTTTACCTTATCATTTTGTAACAGTACGCTTATACTCTTCTCATCGTGAGTAATAATCCACAGTTCGGGTTTGTACGCAACAGTCAATCGTCGCGGTAACACAAGAAAACAGCTTGTGCTACCATACAGGTTGATTAGCTCGCCGTCTGGAGTCAAGATGTGAAGTTGCGCTTACTCACGATCTACAGAGAACATGGATTCCGTCCCCAAAAAAACCCAACCCTGACCTTGATATGTTGGGCTAAACCAGGGGTGTCCAAACTTTTTCCATCGAGGGCCACATATTGAAATATAGACCAAGCGGAGGGCCACAAATCAATCGTGAAACGTTAAAAAAAGCTGCATTTATCTGATGTTTTAAGCTCCACCACATCTACATTCAGTCTCAGTGCCTTAATATCAGGTCTGTGCTGCACCAAAATGTTAGTTATTTAGGTTGGAATTGTAGAAAATCTGAAATGTGCTGTAAATAGTACTTATCAGGACAATGTGGGCCAGTTCACCAGGAAGACTAAGGGCCAAGAAAAATTGGTCTGAGGGCCGCATTTGGCCCCCGGGCCTGAGTTTGGACATGCCTGGACTAAAGGCTACTCCCCATTCACGGCCCGACCACGAAACGTACACGGAGGCGCTAACGACTGTGTCTCAATAACGAATGATTTAAGAGCTCCAACTATTTGTTTGCCCAACGCCAAACAGACCACGCCACAGCCACATCGGAGAAAGTGAACTGCGTGACCCCAAAACTTAAAGGGCCCATGACAGGTTGGACTACTCATGTAACTAAAATACAGGTAAGATAAATATATTTAAAGTTTTGCTCAAAATAATTATACATTTTACCAATTTTAGCCATTTTTTTTTTTACTTTTGTAATATCACTTCCTGGTTGTAAATGATGACATCACACCAGGAAATTACTTTGAACACTCGGCTAAAACTCGGCTGATGTCAGAGATTTTTTTTGTCCAACAAATCAAAACACACGTGAACACCTTTGTTTTGTTGAATTCATGTTTTAAGGGTAAAATAAGTTGTTTATTTTTGGTAAATTATGCAGAACCTTTGGATGGAATGAGTCTCCCCAATGTGATCCTTTCATTTTAAACAGATTTTTCAGCTTTTCTCCACAAACCATGACTCGATTGGTGTAAAACAGTTATTTGTTTGTTTTATTTATTTGAATGGGACAGCATGTATTAATGAACAGCTTACACTGTAAATACACCAGATTTAGCTCAGGGCTAATTTCCATCCGTAGTCCCATAAGACAAAGAATAAAAACAAATAAGTGTACAACTGTATACGATGCACACAAATAACATTACATAAAACAGAAACAACGCACACAGTTAGACAAAGCAATATACATATTAGTTAAAATGACAGGAATCTTGGAAGAGTTATTTTAAATTAATAACTGTGCACTACTACAACACGCACATACACACACACACACTCATACATTCACACGTGTCAATGTTTCACACATGATCACATCTTTGACAGTTAATAAACCATTCTTTTAGTTGTTTCTTAAATGAGGCGAGTGTAGGGCTGTCCCTAATTACAGTTGGCAGAGTGTTCCAGCTTGTGCAGCTCTTCACAGAAAGCACATTTTGGGAGAAAGTGCACTTCCTGAACTGCACTTCACAATCCCCTCGATGTATTGTAAACGTATTGTACATTTTCATGTACAATACGTTTAATAAACCAAATAAAATCAAAATTAGAAAATTGTTAAACCCTGTCATACGCACTTTAAAGGACGTGGGGAATTACGGCGGCGGAACAGGAAGTTGACCCGCAACAATAAAAGTCTCTCTTTACTCTTAAAATCTTACTTGAGCAGTAGTTTCAACAAAAAAAGTGATTCCTTGTACCACTTCTTCTTCTACTTAAGTCGTTTTATTTCGAAGCTATTACTTGACGTACAGTTCCCGACTCGTTTAAACATGATCATCATCTGAAGCCCTGGCCACACGTTCGAGCCGGTCCTTAACCTTGAAAGTCCACACACTCGAGGCCCGAATGTTCCACTCGGCCTGTTATTTGTGCCTGGCCCCTGATCAGCAGCGCCGCCTCATTAAAACGCTCGGCTGCAGCTCGTGACCACAGTGACAGCGCTGTTCATTCACTGGGCTGAGATTTTCCGTTCTGGTTGTGGGAATGTGCACGAGCCCACGTCAGGCTCGGGTAAGACTCTCATGCACTTTTCACATGGACTAAAATACTATAACAATAAAATGTGTAAGGAAAAACAACATAAATGCAACCAATTCAATCAAAAACGATATAAATAAACACAAAAAAACGCAAAAATGCAAAGATAACGATTGTGTTTATCAAGTTTAAGATATTCATGGGAACCACTGCAATAAAACACACAAACCTTTGAGTCTGTTTTCACATTTAGTGCCCACCTGTAACAGACACGGCTTTAATACAAGACGAGCCTCACACACTTTCACTCTAAACCTAGAGCTAACGCACTGAAAAAACATTTCTATACAGAGCCATTTCTTACTGGAATGTGCTGCCGCAAAAGCTGATTATAATAGAGAACCATCATGTTTTAAAAGAAGCTTAAAGAAATCAATGTTGGAAAATGTAATCATGCTCAATGTTTAAGGCAAACTGTACCATCTTTGTGTTTTATCATAAAACCTTATGATTGAACTCAAATGTAGTGTTCTGTTTTCTGATTGTTAATGCTCGAATTTTAATATGTACTGTCTTGTAGAGCAGTGGTTCCCGACCTTTTTTGTCTCGAGTACCCCCCAAGTTTTGTTTCACACTCTGAGTACCCTTTAACTTGAGTTTCGAGTAAATAAATGGCTTTACTAGTCGCATATCAGTTATTACTATTATATTTTTGTTTGTATTATATTTGTGTTCCAAGATACTCCCAAAAGATGCTAAGTTTACAATTAATTATGCTTTTTTTATTCAGATAAAAGTATATTCCATCTTCATTTAAAAAACCTGAAACCATTCCAAGTACCCCCTGGTAATTCCTCACGTACCCCTTGGGGTCCTCGTACCCCTGGTTGGGAAACACTGTTGTAGTGTTTTAAATTGTGAAATTGGACCCCAGGAAGAATAATCTCTGCTGCTGTAGAGACTAATGGGGATCCTTAAATAAATAAATCCTTAAATAAACAAATACATTTTTAAATTTTGGAGGGATAATATTTAGTTGTGGATCATTCTTACAACAAATTATATTCTGTAGTCAACTAGTATGTGAGCATTGTCCCTAAAAAAGGTCTTTTTGTGTGTGTTTTACAGTTTGTAAAGTCAAGATAACAATTGTGATTGTAAAAATATGACTGAATGTTTGTTTTTAGTTAAATACACACCGCTTGGACCTGTTTGTCCTAAACGTGTGACTAAAACGAGCCTCAAACTGAAGCTGTTTCTGATCCTTTGGACACAAACTATTGTCTGACTCTTTGTGAAGCTCAGACTCTGGAGTTTTGTGTCTGATTTACTCTGATTCCACTGAAACAAACTCTGCAAAGAGGAACATCAGACTTTAAAGTCCAACTACATTTTCTTTGTTAAATCTATGAAGAAGTGAAGCTGTGTCTGTAGAGTTTGTCTGATTGACACTTTGGGCTTTTGTTGGTTTTGACAATTCCTCTTTCAAAGCTGAAGCTAATTTAACAAAAAAAATATAGTTTTAGGGACTTAAAGTAAAAAAGACCAGGTGGAATCCATATAAAAGTCCTATTACATTTTTCAGAATTTAAGTATAAAAACTACTAAAAACTGTCTCTAATTCACCCCAGAATGTTTGATTTGACGGAAAATAAGTGGGTTTTCTTTTCATATTGAACACGTCCAGCAGCTGAGAGTTTCCTTTTATCAGATGTGGATAAAAAGGAATAAACAAATAAAAAATCTAGCGTCCCGCCGGAGGGACGCCAGAACAGCAACTGGTTTTAATAGTCAACTTGTCACAATTTGTCGAAACACAAAAGTAAAACTGTGGATGAGATTTAACTACACTTTTGAATCAATATGTTTCACAGTCTTTCTTTACTCGCTGCTGATTGGCCTCCGTCAAACCCTTTACTCTTTTCTCACCCACAGCTCCATTTGGGCCCGTCCTGAGCGGTGGGTCCCGCTGGATAAACCCCGGACACCACAGACGTTAATGCTGTAATGGTATAACAGGTTTTTGTGCGTCTACAATGGGCTCCTGTGAGCGATGACATCATGCTCACCTGCTTTTACTGCACAGGGAGGGATTACCGGCACATTTGGTTTTCTTGGCATAAAGCCCTCTGTGTGTGGGTGTGGGACACGCTTAAAGCACCGATTGAACCTTTAAAGTTACAAAAGTACATGCACAGCAAAAAAATGGTTTGAATTTATCATTTTGATCTGGATTTGAGTAGATTTGACTCGATGAGATTTAATTGTTGATGTGATGCAGAATATTTCATGGTTTCAAGGTATTTCTGATGATCCTGAGATAATTTTGCTTAAAATAATAAAATAAATGTGTCAGTGGTAAGTAAAATGATCTTAACCCAGTGACAGATAATTTGGATTGAAATAAGAAATAATGTATTGAAACAAGTCAGAAACGGTTTGAAACAAGTGAAATAATCTAGTTCCTCTTCATTAGAGGTAAAACAGATTTATTGCAACTAATCAATTATTGAGATGATTGTCAGATTAATCAGTATCTGTATTCTGGACTGTATCAGATTTTATAACAATCCATGTTCAGAGAGACGACATTTAAGATCCACATAGAGCTGTTCTTCAAAATGTACTTTTAAAAGTTGTGTTTTTGATGAAAAAGCTGTGTGTTTGTAAGTACACTCTCATAAGGACGCCTCAAACACATCACTTTAGCTTCATCTCGGTCAAATCTCAAACCTTTCGCAATCGGAACAACTACGTGCTCCATCAGTAGAATAAAAGTTTAATCAATTAGAGCCTTGATTTTCAACCAGTGCCGTGGAACACTAGTGCGCCTTCAGGTGTTGCCAGGTGTGACTTGAAAATAATGTCTAGTTTGAGCTAAATTCACGCATGGATTGAATATTTACCATTTTGGAAAGTTCTGAGCCGACTTCTAATCCAAAAATAGAAAGCAAAACAGTCACCGTTGCCAAATTTAGTGTCATGAACTACATTAGCTTCATTATATTTGACTTTTTTTTTTGTTCTAAAAGGTGCAATTTGATATTGTTTTCAGTAGATAGTGTGCCACAGAATCGTTTCAACAAAAAAAGTGTGCCATGAGTCAAAAAAGGTTGAAAAACACTTAATTAGAGCAGTGTTTTTCAACCTTTTTGAGTTGTGGCACACGTTTTTGGTTTAAAATCTACCACGGCACACCACCTACCACTAAAACATTATCAAATCAGACCATTTAATTAAAAATATTGTATATAATGAGGCAAATAATGTCTGTGGCACTGTCTAGTTCTTTAAATTTGATAATAGCGATGGTTTTATGTTCTTTTTTGGTGCAAATGTTACTCCAAAAAGGTAAATTACTTCATTAAATCTGCATTTGTGAATCTGTTAACTCAAACTGGACATTTTCTCAAGGCACAGCTGGTCAAACCTCAAGCGCACTAGTGTTCCCCGGCACTGGTTGAAAATCAAGGGATTAGACCAGGGGTGTCCAAACTTTTTCCATCGAGAGCCACATATTGAAATATAGACCAAGCGGAGGGCCACAAATCATTGTGAAACGTTAAAAAAAGCTGCATTTATCTGATGTTTTAAGCTCCACCACATCTACATTCAGTCTCATTGCCTTAATATCAGGTCTGTGCTGCACCAAAATGTTAGTTATTTAGGTTGGAATTGTAGAAAATCTGAAATGTGCTGTAAATAGTACTTATCAGGACAATGTGGGCCAATTCACCAGGAAGACTAAGGGCCAAGAAAAATTGGTCTGAGGGCCGCATTTGGCCCCCGGGCCTGAGTTTGGACATGCCTGGATTAGAGAAATAAGCGTTTGCTGCAGACCTACTCGTCGCACAAAACTCAGCGAGAATCCGGGCTGAGTCTCAGGTCCAAACACTTACACGATGCCGTTGCAGCAGCGCGTGCACTGGGGCAGCTTCTGGAGCCCCGGGGAAGGGCTGGGGATCGGGTTTCCCATTTTGGGGACGGGGGATCTGATGGGAGACTTCAGGTTCCTCAGTCGGTCAGTCGGCGACACACCTGGGGACAGAGAAGAGACACATCTACTGAGTCACGTTGTTTGGTTTCAGTCTAATCCAGTCAATTTGGCAGGTTTTGTGCCAGACGATGAATCATTTCTGGTGCCGTTCGTACTGAAGTCACTCGACCTGCTGTTTATTCCGTCCATATTCTGCTCTGGACACAACCATGTCACAGCCACTTAAGCAGACAGCACTGTAGAGCTGTCTTTAGCTTCAGCTCCACCTGCACAGATCTATTTATTTGGATTTTTTTTTATTGCATGTTCCTTTCTCTTTCTGGTCTTGAACTGTGCGTTGCATCCCAAATGTGGTACAAATAAAGGTTCTCAAATCATCTTCTTTCTTCTTTTGTTTTGTTTTTTTATTATTTAAAGGGCTCCTCACAGGTTGGACGACTCATTTGACAAAAACACAGTTAACAAATTTGATCACGGTTTAGCAATTTCTTTGTTTTTTTGTTTTACTTCCTGGTTGTAAACGATGACGTCACACTAGGAAATTACCCAGAAACCATCCTGTACATGGGACCAAAGCTCATTCAATGTCACAGATTTTTTTTATTTTACAAATAAAAATACATGTGAAAGCCTTTAAAGGATCAAAAATTGTCGTTTATTTTGTGTAAATTATGTATAACCTTTGTCTCCCCAGTGTGATGTCATCGTCTGTTTACTTCCTGTTATTTTCAACATATTTTTCAACTTTTCTCCACAAACGGCGGCTCGACTGGTGTACAACTAAAATGTATTTGTACAACTGGTATTAATGCACCAAATAAAGTCAAAATTAGAAAATCATGAAAACCTGTCATACGCCCTTTAAAGTCAAGCCAACTATGTTTTTATTCAGCCTATTTTTGCGTTTTATTTCTCTTCTATGAACCTGAACACCTCGGGGCTTTAGTATCTGTTTCAAATTACACCATTTTAGTAAACATTGACCTTGACCTTTTGGGTTTATGGAGGTCAAAGAGTCAAATCTGCTTCAAAGAAACGCCAGAGTTGGAAACCGTGTGTCTTTCCTCTTCAGGGAAAGTCCATTGAATTCCACACAGAGGTTGTCCATTTCTATTAAACCTGACTTCTTACACAGATTTGCCCCCGTCGCCCCTGAAACAGGCTCTGGGGCCCACTTTGACTCTCCCTTTGGGCCATTTCTCACTCTCTTTAACACGTGTTACACCAGTAGCAACACTTTTTTAGATTATTACAAACACTACTACTGGAATAAATAAATAAACAATAATAATAATAATACATTTACAACCTGGACCAAAAAAAAAAAAAAGCTTGTAATGATGAATGTGGAGGTGAGATGAGTAAGAATTGCCTGAAATGAGAGAATGTCCCGGTGAAGGATGGGGCTAAAAGGTTTATGTCTGGTCCAAAGGCGGGACATTTGTATTTTAAATTAAATAGCAATTAATGTTTGATAATGTATGGTTATGGTGGTGAAAAACATTTGTGTTTTCTTGCCCAGAGGCTGCAGGTAGAAACGATCTCCTGCTATGACCCGGTACAATGCATTTTAAATCTTTATATAGCAATCTGCACAGTAAAAAATGTAAATCTATCCGAGCTTAAAATGGCTTGAATTTATCATTTTGATCTGGATTTGAGTAGATTTGACTCGATGAGATTTAATTGTTGATGTGATGCAGAATATTTCACTGGTTTCAAGGTATTTCTGATGATCCTGCGATAATTTTGCTTAAAATAAGAAAATAAATGTGTCAGTGGTAAGTAAAATGATCTTAACCACTGACAGATAATTTGGATTGAAATAAGAAATAATGTGTTGAAACAAGTCACAAACGGTTTGAAACAAATGAAATAATCTAGTTCCATCAAATAAATCGTCTCCACTGATCTTAACGAGTCAAAACGTCTGAAATTCAGATTAATATCCTCAAATCAAGACATTTAACTCATCTAGAACTTCATTATTTGCAGTGAACATTTTTTAATGTCAATTATTATTGTACACTGTCCTTGTAAATGTAAAAAACATACCGTACAAATAAGAATGGGTGGCTGAGCATAAAGCTGTATTACACAGAAATGGACTGAATTAATTTAGAAATCGCTCGAAATTCAATTAATTATCATGTACTTCCGTATTAATAAATCATAACCCAAAGAAATGACACTCATACCTGAAAGTGCCCTTGACAGGTTAGATTACTCATTTAACTTAAAGTGCGTATGACGGATTTTTAGGATTTTCTAATTTTGACTTTATTCATTGTATTAATACCTCTTGTAAATATAAATTAGTTTTACACCAATCAGGTCGCTGTTTGTGGAGAAAAGTTGAAAAATCTGTCGACAATTACAGGAAGTAAACAAACTGATGACATCACACTGGGGAGACAAAGGTTATGCATAATTTACACAAAATAAACAACTTTGTTTAACCCTTTAAACATTAATTCGACAAAATAAAGATGTTCACATGTGTTTCTCTTTGTCAAATTAACAAAATCCGTGACATTAGATGAGTTTTGGCCCAGTGTACAGTGTGGTTGCTATGGTGATTTCCTAGCGTGATGTCATACTTTACAACCAGGAAGTAAAATTCAAAAATTAAAAAATAGCTAAACTGGGGTAAAATGTGTAAAGATTTTAGTAGAAATTTGAATATATTTATCTTAACTGCGTATTAGTTAAATGTGTATTTCAACCTGTCAGAGGCGCTTTAAGATAAATATATTTCAAATTCCGCTAAAATCTTTACAAATTTTACGCCAGTTAAGCTTTTTTCTAGGTTTTCAATTGTACTTCCTGGTTGTAAACGATGACATCACACTGGGAAATTACCAAGAAACATCCTGTACAGTGGGCCAAAGCTCCTCTAATGTCACTGATTTTTTCATTTGACAAAGAAAAAACACACGTGAGCACCTTTATTTTGTCGAATCGATGTTTAAAGGGTCAAAAAAGTAGTTTGTTTTGTGTAAATTGTGCAAAACCTTTGGATGGAATGAGTCTCCCCAGTGTGATGTCATCAGTTTGTTTACTTCCTGTAATTTTCAACATATTTTTCAACTTTTCTCCGCAAACAGCGACCTGATTGATGCAAAACTATAATTTATATTCACAAGAGGTATTAATACACTGAATAAAGTCAAAATTAGACAATCATAAAACCTGTCACACGCCCTTTAACTGCTTGATTTTCTTTCCTTTCTTGCTCTTTTCGTGCTTGAACAGGTCGACTGAAGCAGCTTTAACATCACTTCTTGACATATTTATAAAACTGTGGTACTTTAAATGTGTGAGAAAAGTGCGGTAGCAACAATGGCCCACGCGATTATCTCACTTTGTGCTTTCCACTCTTTCCTGAGAGCGTGACCGAGCCTATAGCTGCTCCTTGGTCCGTTACAGATCCGGTGTTTTCTTTCGAGGATTAAGACTTGTTATTGTTCAACGTTGTGACATTTCTTTGGTTTCGTAACGCTACGGGTGTCTTCACATCAGGCGCGTCTCTGAAGCTTCCAGTCGAGTCAAGAAAGGCCAGAACGGATTGTGGAGTTTTTTATTTCCTTCCGTTTTATTTAAAGCAGGGGTGTCCAAACTTTTTCCATCGAGGGCCACATATTGAAATATAGACCAAGCAGAGGGCCACAAATCAATCGCGAAACGTTACAAAAAGCTGCATTTATCTGATGTTTTAAGCTCCACCACATCTACATTCAGTCTCAGTGCCTTAATATCAGGTCTGTATTGCACCAAAATGTTAGTTATTTAGGTTGGAATTGTAGAAAATCTGAAATGTGCTGTAAATAGTACTTATCAGGACAATGTGGGCCAGTTCACCAGGAAGACTAAGGGCCCAGAAAAATTGGTCTGAGGGCCGCATTTGGCCCCCGGGCCTGAGTTTGGACATGCCTGGTTTAAAGTGCCTATTCCAGGTTGGACGACTCATTGAAAAGTGGATGTCCCTGAATTTTTTTAATTTGAATGACAAAAAAGATTACTACAATTCCTTATTCATCTTATTCCTGAAGTTGTCGTCCGCGCTGCCGTCTTGTTTCCGTTGTAGTTCACACGGAGCAGACGAGCTCAACAGAAAATAAGTTCTACTCGACTAAAAAGACGTTTTCAGGAAATCGCTATGCTAGACTTGTTGTTGCTCGTGTTCATTAAACATTTTACACAAATCAATCTACTTTATGTAACATTTTAGCGGCAAGACTTTTCCCTCGTTCGTCATTAGCTTTAACGGAGTTCTCGTCAAACGGAAGTGCGTTTACAACAAAAGTGCAAAAAAAAAAGTGCAAAAGTGGGCGGGGCAGAATAAGGTCAATATTACGGACTGAATCAATCGTCCATTCATCACCTCCAGCAGGTTCAAAATGCAGCAGCCCGGCTGTTGATAAGATCAAAGAGGCGTGATCATATCACCCCTCACAGATAATTTGGATTGAAATAAGAAATAATGTATTGAAACAAGTCACAAACGGTTTGAAACAAGTAAAATAATCTAGTTCCATCAAATAAATCGTCTCCACTGATCTTAATGAGTCAAAACGTCTGAAATTCAGATTAATATCCTCAAATCAAGACATTTTAACTCATCTAGAACTTCATTATTTGCAGTGTATACAAATGATTATTCAAACATTACTGCCCCCAGCTTTTAGACACGCTTCAATTACTCAGGAAATCAAGAAAAAGCGTGTTTTTGACGCGTCCAAAATGGTTAAAAGCCCCGTCATAATGGAGCGGTGGAACGTGGCACTCGGATGAACTCGTCTGTTCTGCAGCTGCTGAGGTAGTTTTCGCTCTCGCTGATTGAACGGCGGACAGGTAGCTTTGAAACGGTCCCAAAGTAAATGTGTATCGCTGAATGGAGGGGTTAACCTGTCAGTCACGGCTCTGTTCACCGACAGAGGACAAACACACGGCGCCCCGAGCTCTTAACCCCATCAGCCAGACACATCCTCAGCCGTCTGTCAAACGCACAGGCTTTTACTTGTCTAATAAACAATAATGATAGAATTAATGTCCTCTAAGTACTGTTTCAACCGCACACCAGGAGAAATGATGTCAGCGTGACAATTCAAGCAGCGACTGTACATTACAACTGTTTATTCACCTTATTCTGCCCCGCCCACTTTTGCAGTTTTGTTGTAAACGCACTTCCGTTTGACGAGAATTCCGTTAAAGCTAATGACGAACGAGGGAAAAGTCTCACCGCTAAAATGTTACATAAAGTAGATTGATTTGTGTAAAATGTTTAATGAACACGAGCAACAACAAGTCACAACGCAACGATTTCCTGAAAACGTCTTTTTAGTCGAGTAGAACTTATTTTCTGCTGAGCTCGTCTGCTCCGTGTGAACTACAACGGAAACAAGACGGCGGCGCGTACGGCAACTTCAGGAATAAGGAGAATAGCATTTTTGTTGCTCATAGTCACGTTCTTTTTTCACTTTGTCATTTTTTGTCACAATTTTGTCGCTTTTAGTCCCGTTTTTCTCGCTATATAGAATTTTCTGCTTATGGTCATGTTTTTGTCGCTTCTCGTAGGGTTTTTGTCACTTTTAGCCACATTTTTGTCACTTCTAGTCGTGTTTTTGTGCCACTTTATTCACCTTATTCTGCCCCGCCCACTTTTGCCGTTTTTTGCACTTTTGTTGTAAACGCACTTCCATTTGACAAGAACTCCGTTAAAGCTAATGACGAACGAGGGAAAAGTCTCACCGCTAAAATGTTACATAAAGTAGATTGATTTGTGTAAAATGTTTAATGAACACGAGCAACAACAAGTCACAACGCAACGATTTCCTGAAACGCTCTTTTAGTCGTAGTAGAACTTATTTTCTGGTTGAGCTCGCTTTGCTCCATGTGAACTACAACGGAAACAAGACGGGGCGGGCGCGGTGACGGGCAACTTCAGGAATAAGGAGAATAGCATTTTTGTTGCTCATAGTCACGTTCTTTTTTCACTTTGTCATTTTTTGTCACAATTTTGTCGCTTTTAGTCCCGTTTTTCTCGCTATATAGAATTTTCTGCTTATGGTCATGTTTTTGTCGCTTCTCGTAGGGTTTTTGTCACTTTTAGCCACATTTTTGTCACTTCTAGTCGTGTTTTTGTGCCACTTTATTCACCTTATTCTGCCCCGCCCACTTTTTGCCGCTTTTTGCACTTTCTTTTGTTGTAAACGCACTCCGCTTGACGAACCTCAAGTTAAAGCTAATGATGAACTAGGGAAAAGTCTGACGCTAAAATGTTACATAAAGTAGATTGATTTGTGTAAATGTTTAATGAACACGAGCAACAACAAGTCACAACGCAACGATTTCCTGAAAACGTCTTTTTAGTCGAGTAGAACTTATTTTCTGTTGAGCTCGTCTGCTCCGTGTGAACTACAACGGAAACAAGACGGCGGCGCGTACGACAACTTCAGGAATAAGGTGAATAAGAGTTGGAACTGTTTGTACATTTTATATACCGTAAAATGCGAGCTATAAGCCGCAACTTTTGTCTCATGATTTCATATCTGCGGCTTATACAGCGATGCGGCTAATTTATTTATATTTATTTATATTTTTCCGGGAACGGCCTCTAGGGTAGAGTTTAGATCGGGCTCAAAAATTCAAGCCTGACTCGCCCGAGCATGAACTGTCCGAACACGACTCAGAGTCATTTGCTGCATGATTCGACCCAGGTCTGCGCATGTGTAGAACCGGAGTTACGTAACCTGAGTTCCGTGCAGAGTTTTATCGGCAGAATAAACGCCTGACAGAGCTTCAAGTGTTGAGTGTTCTACCTGCACCAACGGGACGTGTCCTGTACCAGACGGGCCTGTTCCTCCACTGACCCCGCCCACATGAGCTCTCCCTCGCTACTTTCTCCAGCTTTTTGGGAAGGTATCCATGGCTCTCTCCTCTCTCTCTCCTCCTGCTCTCTCTCCTCCTGCTCTCTCTCTCTCCTCCTGCTCTCTCTCTCTCTCTCCTCCTGCTCTCTCTCTCCTCCTGCTCTCTCTCTCTCTCCTCCTGCTCTCTCTCTCCTGCTCTCTCTCTCTCTCTCTCCTCCTGCTCTCTCTCTCTCTCTCCTCCTGCTCTCTCTCTCTCTCCTCCTGCTCTCTCTCTCTCCTCCCGCTCTCTCTCTCCTCCTGCTCTCTCTCTCTCTCCTCCTGCTCTCTCTCTCTCCTCCTGCTCTCTCTCTCTCTCCCTCCTGCTCTCTCTCTCTCTCTCCTCCTGCTCTCTCTCTCACCTCCTGCTCTCTCTCTCCTCCTTGCTCTCTCTCTCTCTCCTGCTCTCTCTCTCTCTCTCTCCTCTCTCTGCTCTCTCTCCTCTTTGCTCTCTCTCTCCTCCTGCTCTCTCTCTCTCTCTCTCTCTCTCCTGCTCTCTCTCTCTCTCTCTCCTGCTCTCTCTCTCTCTCCTCCTTCTCTCTCTCTCTCCTCCTGCTCTCTCTCTCACCTCTCTTGGCTCTCTCTCTCCCTCTTTGCTCTCTCTCTCTCTCTCCTGCTCTCTCTCTCTCTCTCCTCCTGCTCTCTCTCTCTCTCCTTCTGCTCTCTCTCTCCTCCTGCTCTCTCTCTCTCTCCTCTCTCTCTCTCCTCTCTCTCTCTCTCTCCTCCTGCTCTCTCTCTCTCTCTCCTCCTGCTCTCTCTCTCTCTCCTCCTGCCTCTCTCTCTCTCCCTCCTGCTCTCTCTCCTCCTCCTGCCTCTCTCTCTCCTCCTCCTCCTTCTCTCTCTCCTCCTGCCTCTCTCTCTCTCCTCCTGCTCTCTCTCTCTCTCTCTCCTCCTGCTCTCTCTCTCTCCTCCTGCTCTCTCTCTTTCCCTCTCCTCCACTGCTCTCTCTCTCCCCTCCTGCTCTCTCTCCTCCTGCTCTCTCTCTCTCTCTCCTCCACTGCTCTCTCTCTCTCCTCCTGCTCTCTCTCTCTCTCCTCCTGCTCTCTCTCCTCCACTGCTCTCTCTCTCTCCTCCTGCTCTCTCTCTCTCCCTCCTGCTCTCTCTCTCTCCTCCTGCTCTCTCTCTCTCTCCTCCTGCTCTCTCTCTCTCCTCCTGCTCTCTCTCTCTCTCTCTCCTCCTGCTCTCTCTCTCTCCTCCTGCTCTCTCTCTCTCTCTCTCCTCCTGCTCTCTCCTCCTGCTCTCTCTCTCTCCCTCTCTCTCTCCTCCCTGCCTCTCTCTCTCTCCTCCTGCTCTCTCTCCCTCCTGCTCTCTCTCTCTCTCCTCCTGCTCTCTCTCTCTCTCCTCCCTCTCTCTCCTCCTGCTCTCTCTCTCTCTCCTGCTCTCTCTCCTGCCTCTCTCTCTCCTCCTGCTCTCTCTCTCTCTCTCTCCTCCCCTCTCTCTCCTCCTCCTGCTCTCTCTCTCTCTCTCTCCTCCTGTTCTCTCTCTCTCTCTCTCTCTCTCCTGCTCTCTCTCTCTCTCCTCCTGCTCTCTCTCTCTCTCTCTCTCTCTCTCTCTCTCTCTCTCTCTCTCTCCTCCTGCTCTCTCTCTCTCCTCCTCCTGCTCTCTCTCTCTCTCTCCTCCTGCTCTCTCTCTCTCCTCTCTCTCTCCTCCTGCTCTCTCTCTCTCTCTCTCTTTCTCTCTCCTCCTCCTGCTCTCTCTCTCCTCCTGCTCTCTTTTTTCTCTCTCCTCCTCCTGCTCTCTCTCCTCCTGCTCTCTCTTTCTCTCCTCCTGCTCTCTCTCTCCTCCTTCTCTCTCTCCTCCTGCTCTCTCTCTCTCCTCCTCCTCTCTCTCTCCTCCTGCTCTCTCTTTCTCTCCTCCTGCTCTCTCTCTCCTCCTGCTCTCTCTTTTTCTCTCTCCTCCTCCATGTAGCAGCCGCACACTTTCATTAAAGCATCTTTTCTCACGTCACATATTTTGACACTTTATTCGAGGATGAGGAGGAAAACAACACACACTGGCTGCACACCGCACTCTTTCGTCATGGAGTGCATGTTACAAAACACGTGACCCGGCCCAGCAATGTAAATGTCTCATGTTAAACGTGGACACCTGCGGCTTATAGTCAGGTGCGGCTTATATTTGTACAAAGGTGTTTTTCTTTGTAATACAGCTGGTGCGGCTTATACTCAGGAGCGCTCAATAGTGCACATTTTACGGTAAATACAAAAGTAATAATGGACTCAGGCTTGATTTAACAGCCACATCAAATCAGATTTTTACAATCTAAAACCAGTGGCAAAATCAATTTCAAGAAATTGATTTGCCATTCGCACACACAGAGTCCACACGTTTGGATTCTTGTGCAGAGCTTTCAGAGGTTCAAGTAAAACAGGTTAAAAAGTGCCTTTGAAACACAATCAGGAAACACATTCAGTACATTCAGTACATGTCAAGTGGGCCATAAAAGCAGCAGTGGCGTCCCAAGAGCAACAGTCAAACACAGATACTGCACCTGGTGATGCAGAGATGAGATCTCGCAAGATTGAAAGGCCTCAAGTCTGTGTGAGCACCACAGAGGGATCTCACCAGAGTTATTTAATACAGCGCGACAACTGAAGAGTGCATTCAAGAGAATGTATACACCGTGTGGTTCTTTATTGTCGTATAATGCCATGTTTCATTTGTAAAGAAAGAAAAAACAAAAAAAACAACTGAAAATCTCGTCTCGTGAACCTAATCTCAAGACCGTCTCGTCTCATGAAAATAACCACTAAGTTTCCATATTCTCTGCAAGTGATCAGTCCTTTATGAAACTGTGTGCTGCAGGTGCTGGTGCCGTCAGCTCGTCTGAGATACAAACTGTACAAAACTGTTTGAGCAGAGAGTCAGGCCTGGACTGGACTGGGAGAAAAAACTGGCCCTGGACTTTTAGGTCTAAACTAACTAACTAAACTAAAGCGATATATATATAGCTGTAATTATTGTACTTCTGATTTTTAATTGATGCAAATCGAATTATTTAATGATTTAAGTTTTTAAATACTTTTCTTTATACATATGGTTTCCATCAGGTCCCTGTTAGGTCCCCCAGAGTGTGCTTGTTAACGGCCCTTAAACACTCCAGGCGTCTTTTCATCAGAACCATGTTCTGTGTAACTTTTGAGGGACTGCGCTGCGCAATCTACGTCTTTTTACAATGATCTTAAAATAACCAGAACTACACACATCTGTCAATGCGAACCAGGCTCCAGCCACAGCTTCGAGTCCACGCTGCCGCCTCTATCGCCTTTATTATGGGCCGACTCTGGTAACGACAGGATGGGTGACAGACCTGTTTTAGATTGGGCCGTTGATGCGTGACATCAGGACTGCACTGGGTCGCTCTGAACTGACATGGACCGGCCCAAAAGTGCACCGGCCCAGCAGGAAAACTCCTGGTGCTCCAGACGGCCCGTCCAGGGCTGGCTCGAGTCTTTCATGATCCTTCCTGCTCTTTTCTGACGTCGTGTGAGTAGATGGACTCCATAGATGGGAGTTTGGGCCCTACAGTCCTCTCTGCAGTCCTAATACTCTTTGGAGAGCCTCGTCTCGGCCGGCGGGGTGTCCCCGAATGACAAGTGCCCTGTGCCTGAGTGAGGCGGCTGATTTCCTGGGCATCCTGATGAAACAGAGGCACTGGGCTCTTTCACAGCAGCAGAAGTGAAGCAGCAGTGTCCTGTGTCCTGCTCAGGTCAGATGTGCAGGTCCAGGAACCTGTAACCGTCTACAAAAGCAGAGGTACAGCGCTCAAACCAGACTCGGAGAGACTTATCCATCCATCCAGTAGATTAGAATCAGAGTCAGGACCAAACATGGGAAGCGAGTGCACCCTGAGGAAGGCTTGACTAAGATGAAACGCTTTGGTGCATTTTTATAATTTAATAAAAGCCATGTTTAAATAAAGGCTTTTTTAATCTGTTTTTTACATCCTGGCAGACTACTATCTTTATGTCAGCACCGTGGGAAACCAGTGTCTTAGTTTAATCCAGTTTAAACTCTGGACCAGATGAGACCGGCCTCCACTCTGACCAAGTTCAAATCCAGGCTCAAACGTCTGTTTAGCTGAGCATAAAGAATTTCATTTACACTTTTCTCATTTAAAGTATGTTTTATGATTATTTCTGTTTTTCTTTGTTTGTTGTGGTTTTAATGCATCTGTTCCTGTTCTTTTAAAGGGCGTATGACAGGTTTGAACGATTCTCTAATTTTGATTTTATTCTGTGTTTTAATACGTGTTGTACATAAAAATCTAGTTTTACACCAATCGAGTCGTAGTTTGAGAAAAGTTGAAAAATCTGTTTAAAATTACAGGAAGTAAAACCTGATGACATCACACTGGGGAGACTCATTCCATCCAAAGGTTTTGCATAATTTACACAAAATAAACAACTTTTTTTTAACCCTCAAAACGTGAATTCAACAAAATAAAGGTGATCACATGTATTTTGATTTGTCGGACGAAAAAATCTTTTTAGTCCAGTGTGCAGAGTAATTTCCTGGTGTGATGTCATCGTTTACAACCAGGAAGTGATATTACAAAACTAAAAAAACAGCTAAAAATGATAAAATGTATAATTATTTTGAGCAAAACTTTGAATATATTTATCTTACCTTTATTTTAGTCACATGAGTCCAACCTGTCATAGGGACTTTAAGCAATTACTGCGTGTACAAACTGTGCTCCACAAATAAACTTGCCTTGCTTCGCTTCTAAAAGTTGGATTTACAGTCGGCGAGGGACGATATTGAAGTTTTATGTCACAATTATCACGGCCAAAATAACTGAACGATAACATTGCGATAGTTATTAAAATGGTTTGAAAATGACATATAAAGACATTACTTTCTCATTATAAATAACTCCTGACACATTTGTACTTTATTATAAGTGAAAACAAAAAAGATCTAGAAGAGAACGTAATGTTGTAAAGTTACTTTTTTTCTGCACAATCTGGTGACAAAATGGCGATTATCTTTGTTGGCGATTATCACGATTATTACAGAATATGCAGCACAAACGATTATTGTCTTCCCTTTTCATCACAATATACGACATTATTGTTTATTGTTCCATGCCTAGTTTACAGAACTCAATGTTTTGATTATGTAGAGTACAGTCGACAATTTGGGTAACGCAACTTTCTTATTGTTAGACTAGAAATACATAAAAGCCTTCTGAACGCTGTATATAGTGAACAATTACACTGCAAATAATGAAGTTCTAGCTGAGTTAAATGTCTTGATTTGAGGATATTAATCTGAATTTCAGACATTTTGACTCGTTAAGATCAGTGGAGACGATTTATTTGATGGAACTAGATTATTTCACTTGTTTCAAACCGTTTGTGACTTGTTTCAACACATTATTTCTTATTTCAATCCAAATTATCTGTCAGTGGGTTAAGATCATTTTACTTACCACTGACACATTTATTTTATTATTTTAAGCAAAATTATCACAGGATCATCAGAAATACCTTGAAACCAGTGAAATATTCTGCATCACATCAACAATTAAATCTCATCGAGTCAAATCTACTCAAATCCAGATCAAAATGATAAATTCAAGCCATTTTAAGTTTGGATAGATTTACATTTTTTGCTGTGTACTGTATTTTCGACATCTTTGTGTTTGCTCTGGGTTAAAGTGTCGACACAAACGTTACACATAAACCAGTGTTTGCCCGAGGGACGGCGGCTCCATACATTCACGGCCCGTTAAAGTCCGCCCACATTCTTCAGCTTTTATTGTAACGTGAAGGCCTTTTCTCTTCAGGAGGTCACAGTTAAACATTAATCATTTATTATCTTTGGAAACAGGCTGTGAAGGCACTTCTCTTCGGTCGACACTGGGTTATATTTAGGCCGACTTTCAACTCTGTCCTTCCGAAAAATGTAAATCCTAAGTATGAGTTTGCCATGTGACCATTCAAAGTGCGATTGAATGCTGCACAGCAAAAAATTTAAATCTATCCGAGCTTAAAATGTCTTGAATTTATCATTTTGACCTGGATTTGAGTAGATTTGACTCGATGAGATTTAATTGTTGATGTGATGCAGAATATTTCACTGGTTTCAAGGTATTTCTGATGAACCTGCTATAATTTTGCTTAAAATAAGAAAATAAATGTGTCAGTGGTAAGTAAAATGGTCTTAACCCACTGACAGATAATTTGGATTGAAATAAGAAATAATGTATTGAAACAAGTCACAAACGGTTTGAAACAAGTGAAATAATCTAGTTCCATCAAATAAATCGTCTCCACTGATCTTAACGAGTCAAAACGTCTGAAATTCAGATTAATATCCTCAAATCAACACATTTAACTCATCTAGAGCTTCATTATTTCCAGTGTGATTGATCTTACCACCCCAAATTTCTCACAGTTCAGTGAGTTCACAAAGAAAAAGTTTAAATGCGTCGAATTCAGAACATTGCTCGTTTTAACTGGATTTAGCCACACTTTAATTAAAGTGCGTATGACAGGTTTTTATGATTTTCTTATTTTGACTTTATTCAGTGTATTAATACCTGTTGTAAATATAAATTATAGTTTTACACCAATCAGGTCGCTGTGGAGAAAAGTTGAAAAAATCTGTTGAAAATGACAGGAAGTAAACAAATCGATGACATCACACTGGGGAGACAAAGCTTACGCATAATTTACACAAAAGGAGCTACTTTTTTGACCCTTTAAACATTGATTCAACAAAATAAAGGTGTTCACTTATGTGTTTATTTGTCAAATAAACAAAATCTGTGACATTAGAGGAGTTTTGGCCCAGTGTACAGTGTGGTTGCTATGGTAATTTCCTAGTGTGATGTCATACTTTACAACCGGGAGTAAAATTTAAAACCTAAAAAACACGTAAACTGGGGTTAAATTTGTAAAGATTTTGGCAGAATTTGAAATATATTTATCTCAACTGCATTTTAGTTAAACGAGTCGTCCGACCTGTCATGGGCCCTTTAAAATAGAACAAGAAGTATTACTTCTTCAAGGATATTTCCCCCACGAAAAGAGGCCAACTGAGTTAACAAATGCACTTAAGTAATTCCAATGCTCTTTTTTTTGCAGTGCAGGAACTCAAAAACGCTGAGCGGACAGAAGCCAGACAGGAAGGCCGTAAATCCGAGGTTATGGTCCTTTGTTGAAGTTGTTTTTGCAGTAAATTGCCCAAACAAAACTCTCCTCCCGAGCTCGTCTCTGCTGGAGCTTTTAGGAGCACTTCATCTCTCGGCTGCTCGCTCCGGGTTTGTCCAAAAGCTCAGCGTCTGCTCCTGTCGTCGTCTCCAGGAGTCAGTGATCTGTGCGTGTCTCAAAAAGGAAAAGTATTCGCCGAAGAAAGGGAGGATTAACACAGAGGAGCTGAAGAAAACAAGACGTCCTGCACAGCTCCAGGCTCACACAGCAGAAAATGTACATGTATCTGAGCTTAAAATGGCTTGAATTTATCGTTTTGATCTGGATTTGAGTAGATTTGACTCGATGAGATTTAATTGTTGATGTGATGCGGCTGATAATGATAATAATTTTGCTTAAAATAAGAAAATAAATGTGTCAGTGGTAAGTAAAATGATCTTAACCCAGTGACAGATAATTTGGATTGAAATAAGAAATAATGTATTGAAACAAGTCACAAACGGTTTGAAACAAGTAAAATAATCTAGTTCCATCAAATAAATCATCTCCACTGATCTTAATCCAAATCCAAATCCACTTTATTTGTAGCACATTTCATAAACAGACCTGTTTCCAAAGTGCTGCACAGACACAAACATAAAACGGCAAAACACTGTATGTAATAACAACTCAATTTGATCCTACTGCTTGTAAAACCAGTCAAATCAAATCCAAGCAAAATGATAAAAACGTAAAATAGAAATAAATTAATAGAATAAATAAATTTTAAAATGCTAAAAACACAGAGGAGCACACAGTCACGCGGTGTTAAAAGCCAGAGAATAAAAGTGGGTCTTAAGACGAGACTTAAAACACTCCACAGTGGGGGCTGTTCGCACGTGGGGAGGCAGAGCGTTCAGAGTTTGTGGCCGACCACAGAGAAGGCCCTGTCCCCCCTGGTTCTAAGTCTGGTCTTAGGCACCACGAGCTGGAGTTGGCCCTCGGACCTCAGAGCGCGGGGGGCGACACATTTGGATCAGGTCCGAGATGTTCTGTGGGGCCAGTCCATTCAAAGCTTTAAAAACCAACAATAAAATCTTAAAATCAACTCTAAAATGAACAGGAAGCCGGTGCGAAGACGCTAAAATCGGAGTCATGTGCTCTGGTTTTCTGGTTCCAGGTAAAAGGCGCTGCAGAATTTCGGACCAACTGTAAACGGGAAAGTGCACGAGGCTAATGCCGTAAAAAAGCGCATTACAGTAGTTTAAACAAGATGAGATAAAAGCTTGTACGAGTTGTTCAAAGGATTTAAAAGATAAAAAAGGTTTGACTTTAGATAAAAGCCTCAAATGATAAAAGCCAGATTTGACGACCGCGTTCATGTGTTTGTTAAGTTTAAAATCACTGTCAATAGTGAGTCAAAACATCTGAGTCAAAACGTCTGAAATTCAGATTAATATCCTGAAATCAAGACATTTGAACTCATCTAGAACTTCATTATTTCCAGTGTAGGTCCGGGTTTAGTCCTGCTTTAGTCGAAGTGGTGATTATTTTAACCAATTCCATCTAACATGAAATGAATCAAATGTTTTCCTCCAAAGCCTGAACTCACCAAAGCTCTTAAGAGTGTGCGATACAGAAAAGTATAAAAGCTTTCGTTACTGCTATCATCGTCATCTTTGCCGCCTTTACCTCCGTCTCCGGACTCGAGGATCCCCTGCAGGTACTTGAAGGATCCGGACTGTTTGGGTTCAGACACCGGCTCCTCGGGGTCCTGGAGCATCCTGTAGACGTCGGACTGTGTGTCCACGCCGTTGGGCCCCCCGGGGGACTGCACCGGGGGCTCCGGGCTGCAGGAAACAGAGGAAGATTTAGTTTAAACAAGACAACAATCAACAAATATAGCGGCAAGCGGCAATGATCGGCCCTCGCCCGCGCCACACCGCTGCCCCGCAACGCCAGAGGGGGGCGCTTACGCGCCCCAATTTCCCTCCTCATAAAATACCTGCTGCCGAATCCGTGGCGCTACCGCGCCTCCTACTGCTCATATTTCACTAAAAATGTGTAAAAATTGGTCAAAGTTTGCGGCTGCGCCGCACAAATACTGTAATACTTGTGCTAAAATCCTGGATAGCTTTAGATGGCCCACTCCTCAAGATCATTTTCACCAAATTTCAGGATGGTCGGGCTTACGCCCGAGGAGGAGTGCGTTAAAGTACAAACTTTAATTTGAGTGATTTTGCATTTTCCCCATAGGAATAACATGGGACGTTTCTGTCATTTGTACAAGTTTGGGCACTTTTTAAAGCCACAAGACAGAGACCGTACTACTTATCCATAAAATGTGGATAACTTTTGGTGCCCCACTCCTCAAGATGATTGTCACCAAGTTTCAGGTTGATCGGGCTTACGCCCGAGGAGGAGTGCGTTAAAGTACAAAGTTTATTTTGAGAGATTTAGAGATTTTCCCATAGGAATAACATGGGTTTTTTCTGTCTTTTCTAAAATATTGGCAAAATTAGCGGCTTCGCCGCACAGAGACCGTAATACTTATCCCAACGATTTGGATAACTTTTAGTGCCCCACTCCTCAGAAAGATGTTCACCAAATTTGAGGTTAGTCGGGCTTACGCCCGAGGAGGAGTTCGTTACAATGCATAGGAAAAAAATATGCAAATTTGAGACATTTGTCGATTTTCCCATAGGAATAACATGGGGTGTTTTGGTCATTGGTACGGCTTGCATACAAAATATGACATGGGTCTCTTTGGCTTTTTTGATCGGTAGGCCAAAATGGAATTTTGTGCAAAATTTCAAAAAAATCTAAAAAACTAAATTTTTTGCTCTCCATATAAAAGTTTGCTGTGATCTGTAGGGGGCGCTAACGCGCCAAATTTAATTTTTTCACCTCTAATAGGTTTCAGACAGTGAGTTTAACAACTAAGTCAAATTTGATGCAATTCGGACTTTATAAGTGCAAATGGGAGCAAAATTAAACATTTGAAAATTTCAGGAATTCTGGCCAAATTTTGCGGCTTCGCCGCACAGAGACCGTAAAAGTTAGGTTCATGATTTGGATAACTTTTGATGCCACACTCCTCAACTTCGTTTTCACCAAATTTCAGCTCGTTCGGTTAAACGCCCTGGGAGGAGTTCGTAAAAGTACGAAGTTTAAAAAAAACGCTGAGTCAGGTTTAGCGGATTTTCATCCAATATGGCCGACAATTGGTTGGGCGGACGGCATTGCCGTAATAATATTTTTTGCTTCTCTTGTCACTATCTACCTCTCTGCCAAGTTTCATGATTCTACGATAAAACATTTTTTTGGCACTTTCCTATCCCGCAATGCATTTTTTGTACACTTGGGGGCGCTGACGCGCCATATTTTTGAATTTTGTAAATCGGAAATAGCCAGAATGTACAGAGGCACGATTTTTAGAGGTGTGCAAATTTTCCTGAGACTTCGTCAATGTTCACTGTTCGTGCGCACTTTCGCAGCCGTGCTTCGCACGGCACTGCGAAACTAATAGGCCTCTCGCCAGCTTGTGGCGCTCGGGCCTAATAAAACATGCACCGCAAATAATGAAGTTCTAGTTGAGTTAAAATGTCTTGATTTGAGGATATTAATCTGAATTTCAGACGTTTTGACTCGTTAAGATCAGTGGAGACGATTTATTTGATGGAACTAGATTATTTCACTTGTTTCAAACCGTTTGTGACTTGTTTCAATACATTATTTCTTATTTCAATCCAAATTATCTGTCAGTGGTTAAGATCATTTTACTTACCACTGACACATTTATTTTCTTATTTTAAGCAAAATTATCGCAGGATCATCAGAAATTCCTTGAAACCAGTGAAATATTCTGCATCACATCAACAATTAAATCTCATCGAGTCAAATCTACTCAAATCCAGATCAAAATGATAAATCCAAGCCATTTTAAGCTTGGATAGATTTACATTTTAGTTAATTTGGAAGTTTGAAACAAGTAAAATAATCTAGTTCCATCAAATAAATCGTCTCCACTCCAAAGAGGTTTGGAGGATTGTCCATTTTATTTTGAAAATATGATTTCTGTTTCAAGAAATTAGCCAAACCAATAGAGAAAAACTGTAAAATGTCTTGATTTGAGGATATTAATCTGAATTTCAGACGTTTTGACTCGTTAAGATCAGTGGAGACGATTTATTTGATGGAACTAGATTATTTCACTTGTTTCAAACCGTTTGTGACTTGTTTCAATACATTATTTCTTATTTCAATCCAAATTATCTGTCAGTGGGTTAAGATCATTTTATTTACAGCACTGACACATTTTCTCATTTTAAGAAAAAATATCTCATTATCAGTCAGAAATACCTTGAAACCAATTAAATATTCTGCAGAATCTATCAGAAATTAAATCTCATCGAGTCAAATCTACTCAAATCCAGATGAAAATGATCAATTCAAGCCATTTTAAGATCAGATAGATTGACATTTTTTGCTATGTGTGTATTGCCTGAAAGTTACAAAGCAGTTGCTAATTTGTTTGAAGAGAAATCCTGTTTTTGGAGACTGTTCTCTGGGTTTTTGTTTCGAGCTGGGACAGTCTGGTGTCTCTCAGAGTCCAAACAAGCCTGATTCTGATTATGTTTGACTACATTTAGATTGTGTTTAAACTCGTGTAGAAGCCAAGTGTGCGCAGACCACCAGGAGAGGGAAATCCACTTTTTATCTAAACTTTACTTTGGGCGTCTGCTGCACGACTTTGGTCTCGTTCGTCTGCTCAGAGCTGCAGACATGCGCCTCTAAATGCCTGCAGTCCTAATCACTGGAGTTCGGCGCGCTCATCCGCCCATCAAGTCGTTTCCCCGGACAGTGCAGTTTTTGCTTGTTCTTCTTTAAAACCTCCGGGAAACGTTTGCTGCGACAGATGTGTTCAGACCAATTACGCTCAGCTACAGGACACAAGAAGGGGTTCGGTTCATTTCTCTTTATGGGACGCCGTGAGGTAAAAGTCATCACGGAGACGAAAGACGACTCTGTAAAGTTGTTGTTCACTGTAAATAATGAAGTTCTAGTTGAGTTAAATGTCTTGATTTGAGGATATTAATCTGAATTTTAGACATTTTGACTCGTTAAGATCAGTGGAGACGATTTATTTGATGGAACTAGATTATTTCACTTGTTTCAAACCGTTTGTGACTTGTTTCAATACATTATTTCTTATTTCAATCCAAGTTTTAACTCGATGAGATTTAATTGTTGATGTGATGCAGAATATTTCACTGGTTTCAAGGTATTTCTGATGATCCTGTAATAATTTTGCTTAAAATAAGAAAATAAATGTGTCAGTGGTAAGTAAAATGATCTTAACCCAGTGACAGATAATTTGGATTGAAATAAGAAATAATGTATTGAAACAAGTCACAAACGGTTTGAAACAAGTGAAATAATCTAGTTCCATCAAATAAATCGTCTCCACTGATCTTAACGAGTCAAAACGTCTGAAATTCAGATTAATATCCTCAAATCAAGACATTTAACTCATCTAGAACTTCATTATTTGCAGTTTAAACAGCAAAAAATGTAACTCTATCCGAGCTTAAAATGGCTTGAATTTATCATTTTGATCTGGATTTGAGAAGTTTTGACTCGATGAGATTTAATTGCTGATGTGATGCAGAATATTTCACTGATTTCAAGGTATTTCTGACTGATAATACAATAAATTTGCGGTTTCAAACAGTTTGAAACAAGTAAAATAATCTAGTTCCATCAAATAAATCGTCTCCACTGATCTTAACGAGTCAAAACGTCTGAAATTCAGATTAATATCCTCAAATCAAGACATTTAACTCAGCTAGAACTTCATTATTTGCAGTGAAAGAATTTCTTTAGTCGACGACAGCCTAACACTTTCCCATTCTTCTCTGCCTTGTAGAGTGACATCCAAAGATCTGTTCAAGATGAAACAAACTCCAGTGAAACCGGCCTTTAAACATCCACAACATTCCACCTCTTCTCGCTAAAGCGCTCTTCTTTGTCCTGACAATAAAACGTAAACTAACATTCACACCTTTCATATTGTACGAATGAATCAGACGAACAGCGCTTGCCTTCAGGATGTGCAGCCTTTAAACCCTAAACTTTTATGAGCCACTGGAGACGATCCACAACAACATGATGCGTTGTGCAGCCGGCTCCTCTGCACCAGGTGTGTTTGTCATGTCCTCGCCCCGTCAGCGAGTCCAGGCAAAACACCAAAACACACTGTGATTATTATGAAACAGCAACGTCGGACATTTTACAAGCGCTTTTACAACTCAATAAGACCCCGTTTGTGGTTAATATTCGGTCATTTTCAGATTTAACCTGCGGTCTTTTCAATAAAACTAGGTCAAGTGTAAGTCAAGATGGGCTTTAACAGCTGGAACAAACTGCCCCTGTAGGAATGTCAGGTCCAGGCCTTTTGATCGGCCAATGTGGAGCTTTTGGAAAAGATAGAAACAGAAATGACGGGGCAGAAACGCACAGTGTTGATCATCTTTTCACATTTTTGTCATAGATTCGCTGCAATGTATGACGTATAAGTAAGTTTAGTTTCCATTCTGCCTAAACCTAGAACTAACGCACTGAAAAAAAACATTTCTATACAGAGCCATTTCTTACTGGAATGTGCTGCCGCAAAAGCTGATTATAATAGAGAACCATCATGTTTTTAAAAGAAGCTTAAAGAAATCAATGTTGGAAAATGTAATCATGCTCAATGTTTAAGGCAAACTGTACCATCTTTGTGTTTTATCATAAAACCTTATGATTGAACTCAAATGTTCTGTTTTCTGATTGTTAATGCTCGAATTATAATATGTACTGTCTTGTAGTGTTTTAAATTGTGAAATTGGACCCAGGAAGAATAGTCTCAGCTGCTGTAGAGACTAATGGGGATCCTTAAATAAACATTTCATAAATGGTAATTGGTCACATATTTATACAGCGCTTTTCCACCTTCGAGGCACTCAAAGCGCTTTACATCAAGGAATCATAACATAACATAACATAAACATCCTTGGTTGAGCGGTCAGTTCCACTGACCCACAGGTTGGCGGTGTAATTGCTCCCGCAGGTGAATACTGCCGTTGTGTCCTTGGGCAAGACACTTAACCTGCCTCGCCCCCAGTGTCTGCGTACTCTGGTGTGTGAATGTGTGAGTGAATGGGTGAATGGTTCCTTGATGTAAAGCGCTTTGAGCCTCGAAGGTGGAAAAGCACTGTATAAATATGTGACCATTTACCATTTATGATAAGATTTCACAAAAATAGCAGATTGTCACAGGGACCAGCTCACGACTCGATATCTATCACCGTATCGCCCAGACCTAACTTCACCTTCATTTGTCATTGACAGTACACTGCCAATCAGCCTCCCACCTCCACCTGGGGTAAATTACACCGAGGGAACGGCTGCTTCCCTCTTGGTTCTGCTCCTGCCCCGGTCACCGTCTGTCTCCATTTAGTTTTGATTTATCTACACCTACACCACCATGTGCACCCACATCAGCGCCACACTACGCATCAGCACCTCCACGTTAGTCAATGTTTCTTTAAAACGTTGCTCCGTGTGGCCTCCCCTCCTTGTTGCAGTATGTATGTGTAACACGCTCATTATTATAGTATAATTACACAGAATTGTTATTTTATTTGTTACCGTTCATATCTGGCTTTTGTTTTGCTGTGCTGCTTTGGCCCTCCAGCTCTTCTTCTGTATTTTTGTTTTATTTCTTCTTCGTGTGTCCCCCGGGTGCACCTGTATAAATACGAGGGTCGCGACTTCCTCTTTCTTTTTGTAAACCCCGTGTTGGGAAGAGGTAAGTCATCATGTGTAATCCTCTGTTTTAAGTGTCTTTCTGTGATTATTTTATCCTAATTTATCATTACTACACTGTTATACTGCCATTTAAGTTTATACTGAGCATCGATGTCGCTCCGTCATCGTACTTTATTGATTGGAAGAAGGTATGCGTGGAATGCTAACAATGTTAAAGGTCCCATATTCTGCTCTTTTCCCCTTTACACAGTCTATTCTAAGGGCTTTGTTGATACATTTTCTCGTGTAATATCCATAACATAACAGTTTACAAAAAACACCCATTTCTTGGACTGGCCCCCCTCCTGCAAAAGCAAACGGCTCACTCTGAGATCTGACCCCCCCGAACAGAGAGCAGGCTGCCTCCCCCGCCCAACTCGTGTCGAAGCCTAGAGCGGAGATGGTGCATGCGCCGTGTGCTCCGGTAAACAGCGATACACAAACACTGAATAAACCTTTTCTCGTCCTGACGGTGCGTCGTGCTGAGTCCTACGTCCTGGATCTGACCTGGAGTTTGACGTGCTCCAGGGCCTCAACGACGGACGTGCCGTTTGGTAAATAACAAGCTAACTCTTCGATCTGTCGTATCCATCGTGTAATTACTGTGTAGCATTAGCATTAGCTGTTTTTATTCTTGCGGCTGCGCGCTTCCTGGAGGCGTGGCTTAAACACCGCGTCATCTTAGTGAGGAGCCCCCGTCTGCTGCTCAGCCGAGGGGGACGGAAAAGACAGTTCTCTAGTGAAAACATGAGGGAATCAATCAAAAAACCACTTTGGGCACAACATACGAGGCCCAAATAGCACTGGAGGAAGGTTAAAACCTCTGAAAAGTTGATTTTGCATGATATGGGACCTTTAATTGTCTTCTCCTGTAGTTTTGGGCTGGACCGACACTTTAAGCACATGTTAATCATGTCCCTATTATTGTCAACCAGATTAAACGGAGAGCGCCTCCAAACGTCCCACTGTGCTCCTTATGCACCGCACGCAAAAATCTACACAACGCAGAAGTACAACAGTTACACATGTATTTATTTTCTGCGCACACGATAGAAATGATTCAGCTTTAATGCACCCAAAAAGCCAAAAGTGCTGTCCATCGTTCTTCCACTGACCTGCTTGTGGAGCTGAGCCGGAGCCCACTCATCTTGCTGGACAGACATTTCTCCCCGTTGCTTCCGTTGTGCGAATACAAAGCCGTGGGCGCGTTGTACTGGGGGGCGCTGTACGGGGGGGCGCTGTACTGGGGGGCGCTGTACTGGGGCGCGCTGTACTGGGGCGCGCTGTACTGGGGGGCGCTGTACTGGGCGTGTCCGTTCCCGTAGCCCGGGTAGCTGTGGCCGTTGTTGTTGGGCCGGGACGTTCCGTTGTTGGCGTACGGAGTCGGGGAGGACACGGGGGCCGGGGGAGAGGGGGGCTCCGAGCCGAACGAGGGTTTGCGCTGGTAACTGGGGAAGCCGCTCGAGATGGGACGGAAATTCTGAAAAAAAAAACAGAAGAAAAAATACAAAACTGTTGTTAAATATGCTTTAATCCAGGGGTGTCCAAACTTTTTCCATCGAGGGCCACATATTGAAATATAGACCAAGCGGAGGGCCACAAATCAATCGTGAAACGTTAAAAAAGCTGCATTTATCTGATGTTTTAAGCTCCACCACATCTACATTCAGTCTCAGTGCCTTAATATCAGGTCTGTGCTGCACCAAAATGTTAGTTATTTAGGTTGGAATTGTAGAAAATCTGAAATGTGCTGTAAATAGTTCTTATCAGGACAATGTGGGCCAGTTCACCAGGAAGCTTAAGGGCCAAGAAAAATCAGTCTGAGGGCCGCATTTGGCCCCCGGGCCTGAGTTTGGACATGCCTGCTTTAATTTAATGATTAATGAAGTAAATGTAACACAGGCAGTTGACAGGGAGCCAGGTAAATACCACAGGCTGAGAATATAAAGTGCTTATTATTTGAAAAACACATTCGTGCAGGTGAGGTGTGTGAAGTGTCTTGCCCAAGGACACAACAGCAAAATGTAGTGTTCGTAGGAATCAAACCAAAAATGTTTCTGTTTCTGAGTGACTGGGGTTTAGAGATGACATTTATCGGCCTTGTTTCCTTCAGTTAAGCCCAAGGGCAAGAACTTAAGAATAGAATTAATAATATATAATATATAATATTATAATATAATATATAATAATAATAATAGTTTGTACCATTACACTCTCTTTGTACTTTTTTAAAGCGAGACACTACACGACTTGTTTTTTGGTCAGTTTTCTCTCTCACACATCGATGTCTTTCATGTGGAAACAACAAACGTGTCCAATCTGCTCCTAAAGATGTTTTATTCTTCCATTGAATCCACTTCATCCATAGATTTCTCTGGGACATTGTAACTTCAAAGGACGTTTTCTTCAAATGCATTTTTCTCCCTCGAGACATAAAGATCAGCCTTAAAGCCCCCACTGTGGAGTGTTTTAAGTCTGGTCTTAAGACCCACTTTTATTCTCTGGCTTTTAACACCGCGTGAGTGTGTGCTCCTCTGTGTTTTATCATTTTTAAATTTATTTATTCCATGAATTTATTTCTATTTTATGGTTTTATCATTTTGCTTGGATTTGATTTGACTGGTTTTACAAGCAGTAGGATCAAATTGAGTTGTTATTACATACAGTGTTTTGCCATTTTATGTTTGTGTCTGTGCAGCACTTTGGAAACAGGTCTGTTTATGAAATGTGCTACAAATAAAGTGGATTTGAATTTGGATTTAAAGTAGATCCTACACCAAACTGTACAATCTGGACTCAACAAGATTTAGACCAAACAAACAGAAGGATTTGTTGATATCTAATTCAAAAACTGATTTATTGAAGTTTTGAGTCAAAAAAATGAGGCAAAATTTGAATTCTAGTTTACTTAAAAACGAAATAAGAAATCCAAAATCCTCTCTGTACATTTTCATAAATAATATGTTACAAAATGAACCAAGAAATTTAAACCTGGTTCTGTCCATTTTTCAGATTTAAATGTCCCAAATATGTGCATTTTTGGCCATTTTTACAAATAAACTTCCTTATTTCTACATGAAAACATAACGAAAAACGTGTAATGTATTTTACTCTTACATTTATGTGACTAAACTACAGGAGAAGTTTACAATTGATATCTTTACATTTGAGATGTTTTCCTGTTCACCTGCAGCGTCTCCCCTTAAGAGAACATGAATTATATTTACACATTATGTCACGTTAAGTTGACTTTATCATTCAGATAGTTTAATATCATAAAACTGGAGGAATGGAAGCCAGTTATTGAGAACAGAGACGCGGGAACATGATTTCACGGCTGTTCGATTGTGTCAACAGTGAATAATCGTAAAGTCTTGATGCTTTTTCACACTTATTGCAAAACTAAAACTCAAGTGGGGTCAAAACTGTTCACATCGGGTCTGGAAGCTAAACAACATCACCGCATTTCAACACGAAGCAGTCGTCTTAAACTTCTGGTAAACGTCGGTTCTTGTGACACGAATAAACAGCTCCGCGAGAGAAGCCGCGGTTCTGTCCATATTCAAAAACACATTCTTCAAACAGAACAAACTTTCCCCCTCATTTCTCTTTTGGACTTTTCATTGTTTAGTTTAGCTGTTATTGTAGACTTTCTGCAGATGTTTCTGTCAAAACAAATTACTCGTCAAGTGTAAATATTGAGAACTGTCTTTTCACTCGAAGCTTGTGTTTCAGCTATTGTTATTTACAGCCGTTTGCAGAACATGAGGCTGTGTTTTTGTTGAGGCAAACAGTTTGGAAGAGCTACTTAAATGTACAAAAACTACCATTACTCACTCTAATATTACAACTACAGAACTGCAACTACTGCACTCAAACTATGCTCCATAAACAATGTCTATTTGTGCATTATTTGACACATTTGGATCATTTTAACATGTATTTTTTTGCTCTTTGTTATTATTATATTATAAAACAAAAGTTATTTCCCTTACGGATCAATAAAGTTTAAGTCCAAAAACTATGTACACTACTGCTACTACTATAAATATTTATCATGTGTAAATGTTCTTTGCATTATGTCGGGAAAGTATCTGTTTTGTTTTGTTTTGTTGTAAGATTTGAGTTGCAGATGGTCAAATATCCAGTTGCTATTCTGGCTGGACATTCAAATAAATGTAATAGGACTTTTATATGGATTCTGCCTGGACTTTTTAACTTTATTCCAAGTCCCTAAAACTATTTTTTTGTTAAATTAAATTAGCTTCAGCTTTGAAAGAGGAATTGTCAAAACCAACAAAAGCCAAAAGTGTCAATCAGACAAAATCTACAGACAGGGGCGGACCTACCATTAGGCAACTGGCCACAATTGCCTGGGGCCCCCAATCTGAAGGGGCCCCGAATAAAATGGCCTTCCTCATCATTATAGACGCAGGGGTCTTAAAACTAAGCTAAACAGTCAACAAAATCTAACATGATAAAATTGCAAATGAATATGATGTATTTAAATGAGCTCGAACACGTGTTAAAATGAAAGAAACGAAAGAAACGAAAGCGAAGTTATAGAAAATCACACTTGATGAGGAGGGCCCTGTACTTCATTTTGCCTCGGGCCCCCAAATTCCTAGGTCCGCCACTGTCTACAGACACAGCTTCACTTCTTCATAGATTTAACAAAGAAAATGTAGTTGGACTTTAAAGTCTGATGTTCCTCTTTGCAGAGTTTGTTTCAGTGGAATCAGAGTAAATCAGACACAAAACTCCAGAGTCTGAGCTTCACAAAGAGTCAGACAATAGTTTGTGTCCAAAGGATCAGAAACAGCTTCAGTTTGAGGCTCGTTTTAGTCACACGTTTAGGACAAACAGCAGCATGTGGTTAGTAGATACCAACAAATGTCAATGTCAGTTTATTCAGTGCATGTCATTTTTGTATTAAATTGTACGATGTCTGATGATTAATTGTGTTGTTTCGTGCTGCCTCTTTGCAGAAAACTAAACAACAACTCACTGTAAATGCGAGAGCGTTCTCAACTGACCTACTTGGTAAAACACTGAACGAATAAAATTATTTAAATGGTTTCCTGGGATTCTCCTGCTTGTGCCGACGGAATAAAGTCATTTCTGTCAACCTCTTCTGCCTGGAGGAACTACTTCTCCTCTGCTCTAGATGAACTGTTCGCCGTCTGCCTGGGGGACCTCTCTGTGCTGAATGGACTGTCTAGAGCAGGGGTTCTTAACCTTTTTTACCTTGAGGCCCGACTTTTTCCATCTAAAGTAACTCGAGGCCCAATCTCATATTAAATGCATTATATTTTAGTGATTGTGCGGCCCTCAAGGCGGTGCTCGCGGCCCTACTCTGGGCCCCGGCCCTATGGTTTAGAATCACTGGTCTAGAGCAGTGGTTCCCAAAGTGGGGGGCCCCTCAGGGGGTCGCAAGGGGTGAGCTGGGGGTCGCGAGATGATTTCAAGGTGTCATTTTAATTAATATGAACATGTATTTGCTCTATTTTTTAATTAAAAACAGTATATTTAAGTTAAATAGGATCCAATAAGATAATAAACTATTCAAATAACCAATATTAAACCTGATTTAACATGTTTTGACACTTGATAAATTATTGCTACTGTCATTTTCATTTCACTTTGAAGGTCCTGAGTCGGTTGCGTGGCTATTTTGGGGGTCCCGGCCAGAAAAGATTGGGAACCCCTGGTCTAGAGGAGCCGTCTGTCCAGAGGAACTCTCCCTCATTAGATGGTCCTCCTTCCTTCCTCTTGATGGTTCAGTCCAGGTGGATGTGTCAGTCCTGGTCCAGTCCGTCCTGTGGGAGGAGGATCTCTCCTTCATGTGCTTCTCCTCAGGTTTATTCACCTTATTCCTGAAGTTGCCCTACGCTCCGCCGTCTTGTTTCCGTTGTAGTTCACACGGGGCAGACGAGCTCAACAGAAAATAAGTTCTACTCGACTAAAAAGACATTTTCAGGAAATCGTTGCGTTGTTGACTTGTTGTTGCTCGTGTTCATTAAACATTTTACACAAATCAATCTACTTTATGTAACATTTTAGCGGTGAGACTTTTCCCTCGTTCATCATTAGCTTTAACAGAGTTCTCATCAAATGAAAGTGCGTTTACAACAAAAGTGCAAAAAACGGCAAAAGTGGGCGGGGCAGAATAAGGTCAATAATTTTTCCCACTGGGTTTTTTGTAGTTTTTCCTTGAGAGAAGAAGGTCAAGGACAGGGGGCGCTCTGGACATTTATCCACTGCTGAATTCTACTGAACATTGTTTAATTGAACTACTACTTGTGGCCCATCAAGGAAACTGTTGTGATTTTGGGCACTACAAAAACAAACTGAATTGAACTGAATTTCAATATTATGGCTTACTGTGATAATCGTTTCTGTAGCGACGTATCACACTTCAACATATTGCGACAGTTCTGCGTTAAAACAGAACCTTATTTCTTCATCGTCTTCAGTTTGTTCCACCCACTGCCACATCACCAGGGCCCAGCGAGACACAATCCAAGCCCGTTGTTTACATGCGGCAAATGAACCAACACCTACATTAAATTACAGCGTTCCTCCAGTGTTTAGACTCGGGTTAAACAGCGATGTCACGTCTGCAGACAGCGCTATCTCCCTCCTCTCAGATCCAGCCCCGCAGCTGACCTCGTCCCACTCAGAGCCCTGATAAACTTTACTGCATGAAGTCAGCGCCTCTGATAAAGGCCGGCGCAGTCAACAGCTTCGACGACTCAAGAGGCCTGTGAGGCGTCATGGTTTGGTTTTAGAAAGGTATTTAGAGTCTGGTTTATGGAGCAATGTTCTGTCAAATCATCGTAAACTATGACGGGTTTATCGAGTCAAGTTTGGATTTGTTTTTGTGCCTTTACGAGGATATTTGTTCTGTGTTTTTGACCAATCTTTCACAATTCTGTTTCTTAAAGTGGGTGTTGGGCCATTTGGATGGTCAGATACAGATTGTTTTTCTTCTGTCTATATCATTTTATCATTAAAATCCATAACAAGGCTTCTGTGTTTTATTTATTTATCACCGCAGCAATAACTATTCTTCCTGAGGTCAAAAAACAGCACACAACATTTAAATTTTTTGTAAAGAATACTAGAAATAGCATATGTTACTCCAGTGTTTTTCAACTTTTTTTCAGTTGCGGCACATTTTTTGGGTCGAAATGACACCACGGCACACCAACTACAATTAAAACATGACCAAACCAGAACATTTAGTTTAAAAAATATGGTAAATAATGTCTGTGCCACTGTCTGGTTCTTTAAATGTGTCAATAGTGATGGTTTTGCGTCGCTCAGGACGCTCCAAAATGATAAAAGAGTCAGTTCCATCCACAACTGTCGATATGTAAACTTAAATTGGACATTCCTTCGAGGCGCAAAACCTGGCCTGGACTCCGGCACTGGTTGAAAATCAAGGGTTTATACCAGTGTTTTTCAATCTTTCTTCAGTTGCGGCTCGCTTTTTGGGTCGAAATGACACCACGGCAAACCAACTACAATCAAAACATGACCAAACCAGAACATTTAGTCTAAAAAATATGGTAAATAATGTCTGTGCCACTGTCTGTTCCTTTAAATGTGTCAATAGTGATGGTTTTGTGTTAGTTTTTGGTGCAGAAGTTGCTCTGGACGCTCCAAAATGATAAATGAGTCAATTCCATCCACAACTGTCGATATGTGAACTGAAATTGGACATTTCTTCAAGGCGCACTAGTGTTCCCCGACACTGGTTGAAAATCAAGGTGTTAGTCACATACAAATGTTTATCGTAAAAAGTTTTTAAATGTAACAATATCTTACTTAAATACAAGTTTTAGAATTCAAAAACGATTTTCTCTTTCCCTTTTCTGTGTCTTTTTTACTTTAACAATATCTCATTTTTATATAACTTCTTTATTAAATATTCATCTTATTCCTGAAGTTGTCGTACACGCCGCCGTCTTGTTTCCGTTGTAGTTCACACGGAGCAGACGAGCTCAACAGAAAATAAGTTCTACTCGACTAAAAAGACGTTTTCAGGAAATCGTTGCGTTGTGACTTGTTGTTGCTCGTGTTCATTAAACATTTTACACAAATCAATCTACTTTATGTAACATTTTAGCGTCAGACTTTTCCCTTGCTCGTCATTAGCTTTAACGGAGTTCTCGTCAAACAGAAGTGCGTTTACAACAAAAGTGCAAAAAACGGCAAAAGTGGGCGGGGCAGAATAAGGTCAATAGCTTGCTTTAATTTCTTTTTAAAACTATATTCTTTTCTAATTTGTGTTAAATATGGAGGCATATTGTTCCACACTGATACAGATCTATATAATACAGATTTCTTTGGTGCATTAGCTCGAGGTAATGGCAGGGCTAACTTTGAAGTGTTGGTATTTATTCATGATTATTTGTGTAATGTATTCTGAAAATGGAAAATATTATACACAGCCACACATTTAGCTTAATTGCTCTTTGGTAAATCAATTAAAAATATACTAAATTAAGAAACATTTCAACACATTATTGTTCTGCAACATAAAATGATTAAGTGTCAACTATATATATAAACCATAAATGTATGAAGTGACCATCCAGACACAGGGAGAACATACAAATACTGGAGATAATGGTCCAGGAATTGAACCAGGGACTTTCTGGGAGTGAGAGACGCTGACTGTGCCACTGTGCTGTGGTCACTGCTGCTGTTTGTCAAAACCAACTGTTGAACTAAACTTGACTTGTTTACGAGAAAGACCAACGTGTGCTGGAGAGTTATAAACAACAAACCTCAATCTGAGTCCTGAGAATCATGAACGAGAGCGAGAGAGGGGGGAGAGAGGGGGAGAGAGAGGGAGAGAGAGAGAGAAGAGAGGGGGGAGAGGGAGAAGAGAGGGGGGAGAGAGAGACCAACGTGTGCTGGAGAGTTATAAACAACAAACCTCAATCTGAGTCCTGAGAATCATGTTAGAGTGAGAGCGAGGGAGGGGGGAGAGAGGGGGGAGAGAGGGAGAGAGAGAGAAGAGAGGGGGAGAGGGAGAAGAGAGGGGGAGAGAGAGACCAACGTGTGCTGGAGAGTTATAAACAACAAACCTCAATCTGAGTCCTGAGAATCATGTTAGAGTGAGAGCGAGGGAGGGGGAGAGAGGGGGAGAGAGAGGGAGAGAGAGAGAGAGAGAGGGGGAGAGGGAGAAGAGAGGGGGAGAGAGAGACCAACGTGTGCTGGAGAGTTATAAACAACAAACCTCAATCTGAGTCCTGAGAATCATGAACGAGAGCGAGAGAGGGAGAGGAGCGGGGGGAGAGAGGGGAGGAGAGGGAGAAGAGAGAGAAGAGAGGGGGGAGAGGAAGACCAACGTGTGCTGGAGAGTTAGAGACAACAAACCTCAATCTGAGTCCTGAGAATCATGAACGAGAGCGAGAGAGGGAGAAGAGAGGGGGAGAGAGAGGGGGGAAGAGAGGGAGAAGAGAGGCAGAAGAGAGAGAAGAGAGGGGGGAGAGGAAGACCAACGTGTGCTGGAGAGAAACAACAAACCTCAATCTGAGTCCTGAGAATCATGATAGAATGAGAGCGAGAGAGGGAGAGGAGAGGAGAGAGGGGAGAGAGGGGAGAGAGGGAGAGAGAGGAGAAGAGAGGCAGAAGAGAGAGAAGAGAGGGGGAGAGGGAGACCAACGTGTGCTGGAGAGTTAGAGACAACAAACCTCAATCTGAGTCCTGAGAATCATGAACGAGAGCGAGAGAGGGAGAGGAGAGGGGGAGAGAGGGGGAGAGAGGGGAGAGAGGGAGAAGAGAGGGGGAGAGGGAGACCAACGTGTGCTGGAGAGTTAGAGACAACAAACCTCAATCTGAGTCCTGAGAATCATGAACGAGAGCGAGAGAGGGAGAAGAGAGAGAAGAGAGGGGGAGAGAAGAGAGAGGGAGAGAGAGAAGAGAGGGGGAGAGGGAGACCAACGTGTGCTGGAGAGTTAGAGACAACAAACCTCAATCTGAGTCCTGAGAATCATGAACGAGAGCGAGAGAGGGAGAAGAGAGGGGGAGAGAGAGGGGGAGAGGGAGAAGAGAGGCAGAAGAGAGAGAAGAGAGGGGGGAGAGGAAGACCAACGTGTGCTGGAGAGAAACAACAAACCTCAATCTGAGTCCTGAGAATCATGTTAGAATGAGAGCGAGAGAGGGAGAGGAGAGGGGGGAGAGAGGGGGGAGAGAGGGGGAGAGAGGGAGAAGAGAGGCAGAAGAGAGAGAAGAGAGGGGGGAGAGGGAGACCAACGTGTGCTGGAGAGTTATAGACAACAAACCTCAATCTGAGTCCTGAGAATCATGTTAGAGTGAGAGCGAGGGAGGGGGGAGAGAGGGGGGAGAGAGAGGGAGAGAGAGAGAAGAGAGGGGGGAGAGGGAGAAGAGAGGGGGGAGAGAGAGACCAACGTGTGCTGGAGAGTTATAAACAACAAACCTCAATCTGAGTCCTGAGAATCATGAACGAGAGCGAGAGAGGGAGAGGAGAGGGGGGAGAGAGGGGAGGAGAGGGAGAAGAGAGAGAAGAGAGGGGGGAGAGGAAGACCAACGTGTGCTGGAGAGTTAGAGACAACAAACCTCAATCTGAGTCCTGAGAATCATGAACGAGAGCGAGAGAGGGAGAAGAGAGGGGGAGAGAGAGGGGGGAAGAGAGGGAGAAGAGAGGCAGAAGAGAGAGAAGAGAGGGGGGAGAGGAAGACCAACGTGTGCTGGAGAGAAACAACAAACCTCAATCTGAGTCCTGAGAATCATGTTAGAATGAGAGCGAGAGAGGGAGAGGAGAGGGGGAGAGAGGGGGAGAGAGGGGGAGAGAGGGAGAAGAGAGGCAGAAGAGAGAGAAGAGAGGGGGGAGAGGGAGACCAACGTGTGCTGGAGAGTTAGAGACAACAAACCTCAATCTGAGTCCTGAGAATCATGAACGAGAGCGAGAGAGGGAGAGGAGAGGGGGGAGAGAGGGGGGAGAGAGGGGGAGAGAGGGAGAAGAGAGGGGGAGAGGGAGACCAACGTGTGCTGGAGAGTTAGAGACAACAAACCTCAATCTGAGTCCTGAGAATCATGAACGAGAGCGAGAGAGGGAGAAGAGAGAGAAGAGAGGGGGAGAGAAGAGAGAGGGAGAGAGAGAAGAGAGGGGGAGAGGGAGACCAACGTGTGCTGGAGAGTTAGAGACAACAAACCTCAATCTGAGTCCTGAGAATCATGAACGAGAGCGAGAGAGGGAGAAGAGAGAGAAGAGAGGGGGAGAGAGAGAGAGAGAGAGAAAGAGAGAGAGAGAGAGGGGAGAGGGAGACCAACGTGTCCTGGAGAGTTAGAGACAACAAACCTCAATCTGAGTCCTGAGAATCATGAACGAGAGCGAGAGAGGGAGAAGAGAGAGAAGAGAGGGGGAGAGAAGAGAGAGGGAGAGAGAGAAGAGAGGGGGAGAGGGAGACCAACGTGTGCTGGAGAGTTAGAGACAACAAACCTCAATCTGAGTCCTGAGAATCATGAACGAGAGCGAGAGAGGGGGGAGAGAGAGAAGAGAGAAGAGAGGGGAGGAGAGAGGGAGAAGAGAGAGAAGAGAGGGGGGAGAGAGAGACCAACGTGTGCTGGAGAGTTAGAAACAACAAACCTCAATCTGAGTCCTGAGAATCATGAACGAGAGCGAGAGAGGGGGGAGAGAGGGGGGGAGAGAGGGGAGGAGAGGGGGAGAGAGGGGGGAGAGGGGGGAGAGAGAGAGAAGAGAGGGATAGAGGGAGACCAACGTGTGCTGGAGAGTTAGAGACAACAAACCTCAATCTGAGTCCTGAGAATCATGAACGAGAGCGAGAGAGGAGAGGAGAGGGGGGGAGAGAGGGGAGGAGAGGGGGGAGAGAGAGAAGAGAGAGGGGAGAGGGAGACCAACGTGTGCTGGAGAGTTAGAGACAACAAACCTCAATCTGAGTCCTGAGAATCATGAACGAGAGCGAGAGAGGAGAGGAGAGGGGGAGAGAGGGAGAAGAGAGGGGGGAGAGGGAGAGAGAGAAGAAAGAGGGGAGAAGAGAGAGAAGAGAGGGGGAGAGAGAAGAGAGAGGGGGAGAGAGAGAGGGGGAGAGAAGAGAGAGGAGGGGAGAAGAGAGAGAAAAAGAGGGGGAGAGAGAGGGAGAGAGGGGGAGAAGAGAGAGGGAGAGAGAGAGAAGCGAGAGAGAAGAGAGGGGGGATAGAGAGGGGGAGAGAGAGGGAGAGAGAGAGAAGAGAGGGGGGAGAGGCAGACCAACGTGTGCTGGAGAGTTAGAAACAACAAACCTCAATCTGAGTCCTGAGAATCATGAACGAGAGCGAGAGAGGGAGAGGGGGGAGAGAGGGGAGAGAGAGAAGAGAGGGGGGGAGAGAGGGGGGGAGAGAGAAGAGAGAGAAGAGAGGGGGGAGAGGGAGACCAACGTGTGCTGGAGAGTTATAAACAACAAACCTCAATCTGAGTCCTGAGAATCATGTTAGAATGAGAGCGAGAGAGGGAGAAGAGAGGGGGGGAGAGGGAGGAGAGGGAGGAGAGAGAGAAGAGAGGGGGAGAGGGAGAAGAGAGGGGGAGAGGGAGACCAACGTGTGCTGGAGAGTTAGAGACAACAAACGTTAATCTGAGTCCTGAGAATCATGTTAGAACGAGAGGGAGAAGAGAGAGAAGAGAGAGGGGGAGAGAGAGAGGGGGAGAGAAGAGAGAAGGGGGGAGGAGAGAGAGGGGGGAGAGAGAGAAGAGTGGGGGGAGGAGAGGGAGAAGAGAGAGGGAGAGAGAGAGAAGAGAGAGAAGAGAGGGGGGAGAGAGGGGGAGAAGAGAGAGAGAGAGAGAAGCGAGAGGGGGAGAAGAGAGAGAAGAGGGGGGGAGAGAGAGAGAAGAGAGAGGGAGAGAGAAGAGAGGGGGGAGAGAGAGGGAGAAGAGAGAGAAGAGGGGGGGAAGAGAGGGGGGAGAAGAGAGAGAAGAGAGGGGGAGAAAAGAGGGGGAGAGAGAGAAGAGGGAGCGAAAGAGGGAAAAGAGAGAGAGAAGAGGGGGGGAGAGAGGAGAGAGAGGGAGAAGAGAGGGGGACGGGGAGAAGAGAGTGAGAAGAGAGAGAAGAGAGAGGGAGAAGAGAGAGAAGGAGAAGAGAGAGGAGAGAGAAAAGAGGGAGAGAAGAGAGGGAGAAGAGAGGGGGAGAGAGAGAGAAGAAAGGGGGAGAAGAGAGATGAAAGAAAAGAGAGAGAGAAGAGAGAAAAGAGTGAGAGAAGAGAGGGAGGGAAAGGGGGAGAGAAAAGAGAGAAGGAGATGAGAGAGAGAAGGAGATTGCGTTTTATTGTCATCGTCAGTGAACAAACTTCACAAACACAGAAGTTGCTTCTGGTGAAACATAAAACGATGATTAGTAAAATATAAACTATGATCAAATAAAAGCATAAAATAAATTAAATTAAATTAAATTAAAACTTTGAATCCAAAATGTACAAACATAACATCTCCATAGAGACAGGCAGAAAAGTTACATACTGCATCTTTAAAGTGCTATAGAGCAGCAGAGAAGAAACAGAGAAAGAGGGAAGAGAAAAACAAAGATGGCGGGCGCTGGGGAGAGTGTGGTGTGGATTTGGACGGTGTTTGAAGCCACAGGGGGTTGGCCTTTGCTCTCTCCAAACAGGACCTCTGTCAGAGCCACAGATGTTCCCCCTCTGCCGGACCACACGCACCCGTCCGCCAACACGTCGCTCTGTAATCGTCCCGTCCACCATCGGCGCCCGGGGCCTGTCATTGCTCGGCCTCCCGCTGCTGAGACTTTGCTTTTTCCGAAAACCTCACGAAATAAAGACGGATGGATCAAACGTCGGAGAAAAGTACACAAACGCTTCCAAATGTCAAAATAATGTCAAAATAACGTCAAAAGAAACGTCAAAATACTGAAAAAGAGAGAAGAGATTTCTGAAATTTAAAGTTGTTTGATGGGTGGTTATTGCGAAGGTAACAAACAAAATTCATCCATTAACAAGAAGGAGGGAGTTCTGGTTGATTAATCAGCAAACTCCAAATACCGTAAAATTCTGACTATTCACCTTATTCTGCCCCGCCCACTTTTGTCGTTTTTTTGCCACAGATTCGTACTTTTGTTGTAAACGCACCTTTGTTTGACGAGAACTCCGTTAAAGCTAATGACGAACGAGGGAAAAGTCTCGCCGCTAAAATGTTACATAAAGTAGATTGATTTGTGTAAAATGTTTAATGAACACGAGCAACAACAAGTCAACAACGCAACGATTTCCTGAAAATGTCTTTTTAGTCGAGTAGAACTTATTTTCTGTTGAGCTCGGAAACAAGACGGCGGCGCGTACGGCAACTTCCGGAATAAGGTGAACAGGCCGCTACTTTTTTCTCATGATTTCAACCCAATGCGGCTAATTTATGTATTTTTATGTGAACGGCCTCTAGAGGCGCTCTAGCAGGAAGCGCTAGAGATGGACAGACCGGTGAGAGACAGTCAGTTTGCATCAGGCGCTCACCATCATCACAGAAAACACACCAAGAAATGAATATATATATATATATATATTTTTTTTTTTTTTTTTTTTGGGACAGTGCATGTTAATGAACATACATGATATACATGCTGTAAACACACCAGATTGTAGCCTTGGGCTAATTTCCATCTGTTGTCCCGCATTCACTCTCATTCATTCACACACAGACAGACAAGGACAAACAACCATTCACTCTCACATTCATCCACTACGGGCAATTTAGAGTTTTCAATTAACCTACACAGTCATGTCTTTGGACGGTGGGAGGAGCCAGAGAACCCGGAGAGAACCCACGGTAACACGGGGAGGACATGCAGACTCCACCCAGAGAGATCGTGTGATGTTGGTCTGGTCCGGGATTCGAACCCACGATCTCCTTATTGGGAGGCAGAAGCTCTAACCGCTCTGCCACCGTGCACCGTGCACCCGCAATATGACGCAGCTTTAAGTTAAAGGTCCCATATCCTGCTCTTTTCCCCTTTACACAGTCTATTCTAAGGGCTTTGTTGATACATTTTCTCGTTGTGTAATATCCATAACATAACAGTTTACAAAAAACACCCATTTCTTGGACTGGCCCCCCTCCTGCAAAAGCAAACGGCTCACTCTGAGATCTGACCCCCCCGAACAGAGAGCAGGCTGCCTCCCCCGCCCAACCCGTGCTGAAGCCTAGAGCGGAGATGGTGCATGCGCCGTGTGCTCCGGTAAACAGCGATACACAAACACTGAATAAACATTTTCTCGTCCTGACGGTGCGTCGTGCTGAGTCCTACGTCCTGGATCTGACCTGGAGTTTGACGTGCTCCAGGGCCTCAACGACGGATGTTGCCGTTTGGTAAATAACAAGCTAACTCTTCTATCTGTCGTATCCATCGTGTAATTACTGTGTAGCATTAGCATTAGCTGTTTTTATTCTTGCAGCTGTGCTCTTCCTGGAGGCGTGGCTTAAACACCGCGTCATCCTGGTGAAGCCGCGTCATCTTAGTGAGGAGCCCCCGTCTGCTGCTCAGCCGAGGGGGACGGAAAAGACAGTTCTCTAGTGAAAACATGAGGGAATCAATCAAAAAACCACTTTGGGCACAACATACGAGGCCCAAATAGCACTGGAGGAAGGTTAAAACCTCTGAAAAGTCCATTTTGCATGTTATGGGACCATTAAAAACAATGGACGTGGAGCCAAAGAAGGAAACAGAGCTGCTGCACGTGAGCTTCATCCATGAGTCGATGGTGAGACGTCGGAGGCGACAGTGAAGAGCGACTCAGTGCACTGTGTGTTACAGGTGCTGTTTGGAAAAAGGCACATGTTCAATTAAAACTTCGCGTGTTCCATCCTTCTGTGGAAATGTCTCATGTTAAACGTGGACACCTGCCGCCTGTGTTTGTACAAAGTTGTTTTTCTTTGTAAATACGGCTGGTGCGGCTTAAACTCAGGTGCGCTCAATAGTCAGAATTTTACAGTAGATATCACGCTGATGAAAGGAGGTCCAATGTCTGGCTTAAAACTCCTTTAATTTGTAGTTAGTTCGGTGGAAACAAAGAAGAAAAAGTGTTTCTACTGCGTGGTGTTGGGTTTCAAAGTCTGACACTGTGGTTGATGTTTGTGCTACCACCAGGAGTCGCTGGTATTTTCGAAGCTCCTCGAGAGTTTTCCGTCCGAGATTTAGAGCTTAGACGTCACACTGTGTTTTGGATCGTAGTCAGAAGTTACAAAACAAGTCCCAGAGCAGCTGGGAAGCGAGTTAAAGTGCATATGACAGGTTTTATGATTGTCTAGTTTTTACTTTATTTGGTGGGATAAAACCTGTTGTGAATATAAATGATAGTTTTACACAAATTAAGAGTCAGTTTGTGAAGAAAAGTTGAAAAATATGTTGAACTTTACAGGAAGTAGAGCAGAGTTCCAAAACACGATGACATCACACTAGGAAGACTCACAAGGGACAATTTACAACCAAGAAACACATTTTCTGATCCTTTAAACATGAATTCATCAAAATAAAGGCGTTCCTATGTGTTTTTATTTGTCAAATAATAATTTCTGTGACATTTGAGGAGTTTTCTACCAGTGTACCACATGGTTTCTAGGCAACAGTTACAGAATCCCCCAGTGTGATGTCACGATTTACAACCAGGAAGTCAAAATTTAAACCTAAAAAACTGCCAAACTGGGATAAAAATTGTTTTCTTTTTAGCAGAATCTTGAATATAATGATCTTAACTGTGTTTTAGTAAAATGAGTACTTCAACCTGTCAGAGGCACTTTAACCCAACACCGAACAGTAAACCGAAGCATGTGACGAATCCAAAGTCTGCTATTATTGATTAAATCTCTCCGTACCCTTTGCTGACGATACGATATGTACACTTAAGAGGAAGAAGAAATCCAAGACGAAAAAGATATGCAAAAAAAAAAAAAAAAACATGAATGCCTAGATATTCTTACTTAAACTATGGGCTTCAAACTTGATTCTCATTTGACCTGCAGGTGAATAGGGAAAAATCTTAAATTTAAAGATATCAATTGTAAACTTCTCCTGTAGTTTAGTCACATAAATGTAAGAAAAAAATGTATTACAAGTTTTTCATCATGTCATGTTTTCATGTAGAAATAAGGCATTTTATGTGAAAAAACGGCCAAAAATCCACATATTTGTGACATTTAAATCTGAAAAATGGACAGAACCAGGTTTAAATTTCTTGGTTCATTTTGTAACATATTAGTGACAAAAATGTACAGAGAGGATTTTGGATTTCTTATTTAGTTTAACTAGATTGGACTGAAAATTGTCCTAAAAATTCTAATTTCGCCTCATTTTTGTGACTTAAACTTCAATACATCCATTTTAGAATTAGATATTAAAAAATCCTTGTGTTCGTTTGTTCTAATTCTTGTACAGTTTGGTGTAGGATCTACTTTAAGGCTGATCTTTATGTCTCGAGGGACAAAAATGCATTTTAAGAAAACGTCCTTTGAAGTTACAATGTCCCAGAGAAATCTATGGATGAAGTGGATTCAATGGAAGAATAAAACATGTTTAGGAGCAGATTGGACACGTTTGTTGTTTCCACATGAAAGACGATATGTGAGAGAACAAACTGACCAAAAAAACATCTCGTCTCGCTTTAACTGTGAACCAACATGGAGCAGCTTTTCAAATTCCGTTGATGCCAATAAAGACGTTCTGATTCCGAAGTATCGATCGCAAAAACAGGCCAAACGTGGCTTTTCCCTGGATAATACTTCTCAAATGCTCTTCACAAATGTAGGGTCGGTTTGTTGGGTTTGCGTCTGACCCGGGCTTTAGGTTTGAATCTCTGCTGGACCCGTGACTCGTGAAGCGCCCGGGTCACGGCGGTTTCCTGTCGCTGCAGGAGCCCTGTACTTCACACCGAAACCACAGCCGACAGGACCGACCAGACCCTGTCATTATGTCCTACAGGCGCTGCCCTTCACGTCGACTTTGTTCAACCCAAAAACCAGGAAAAACACAGCTCACACACGATCTATTAGTATCAACGTCTGTGGGATAGTTTGGCAAAAATAAATAAACCTCTCAGTGTTTTCTTGCTTTTTCCTGATATTCTGACAATATTAAGGCAATCCATCGGGAATTTTGGCAATAAAGTAATATTAAACATAAGAGTGCAGAACTATTCCGTTATTACAAGATTATACTGCAATTGTATTTTTATTTAAGGTGAGACGCTGCAGGTGAATAGGAAAAAATATTAAATTTAAAGGTATCAATTGTAAACTTCTCCTGTAGTTTAGTCACATAAATGTAAGAAAAAAATATATTACAAGTTTTGCATCATGTCATGTTTTCATGTAGAAATAAGGCAGTTTATGTGAAAAAACGACCAAAAATCCACATATTTGGGACATTTAAATCTGAAAAATGGACAGAACCAGGTTTAAATTTCTTAGTTCTTTTTGTAACATATTAGTTGCAAAAAAATGTACAGAGGGAATTTTTTATTTAAGTTTTTAAGCAAACTAGATTGGACTGAAAATTGTCCTAAAAATTCAAATTTCGCCTCATTTTTTTAACTCAAAAGTTCAATAAATCCATTTTAGAATTAGATATCAACAAATCCTTCTGTTCGTTTGGTCTAAATCTTGTTGAGTCCAGATTGTACAGTTTGGTGTAGGATCTACTTTAAGGCTGATCTTTATGTCTCGATGGAGAAAAATACATTTTAAGAAAACGTCCTTTGAAGTTACAATGTCCCAGAGAAATCTATGGATGAAGTGGATTCAATGGAAGAATAAAACATCTTTAGGAGCAGATTGGACACGTTTGTGTTTCTACATGAAAGTCGATATGTTGAGAGAACAAACTGAACTTAAATTTAAAAATAAAAAATGTGTTGTTGCCTGTCGTGTCTCGTCTTAATCAACTCTTTTTGCAGCCCTTTCGTATCAATTTCAGACAATATATATTCAATAGCAAACCTTTTTTTCCCCAAAGAGTACAGTGTATTGTAAAAGCACTGTCTGCCTTTTATAATAAAGTATTTTGTGTCAAAAAGTTGCTCTTAAACCGAGCCCACGCCTCAAGATTAAACGCTTGTGGATATCATGAACGTGCCAAGGGTTTGTGACACATTTACATATCAGTTTTGCTTTGTGAAAATTAGATTCTCCAGCTTTTTCATTTCTCCAAAACAACTGTAATCTGACACTCTTTTTTAAAATCTTAATCTTATCGTCTTGTTTTGACTTGAGCCTAAGAGTTCTTGTCACAGCAGACGTGCTCGTTCATGCTGACGTCTGAAGATTTAACCAAACAAAGAGGAGGTAAGTCCCTGAGAGAGTGTTCTGTTAATGCTCCTGCTGCACGAACACCACGGCATTAAGACAGGGGCTAGCTCAGGTTTGGGTGATACAAATCGAATCGTGAGCTTGTGCCTGTGACAATCTGCTATTTTTGTGAAATCGTCGTATCGTGATTCACTGTTTGTCTCGCCTCTGTCTCCTGTTGTTTAGCCTCTGAGCAGATTACTTTATTTACCTCTTACACCACTTAATAATTCAACTCAATGCAACCAAAACGCGACTAAAAGCGAGAAAAACGCAAGTAAAAGTGACAAAGACGTGACTAAAAGTGACAAAGACTCACTTAATTACAACAAACACAACTGAATGTGACAAAAATGTGACTAAAAGTGACAAAGACGCGACTAAAAGTGACAAAGACTCACTTAATTACAACAAACACAACAAAAAGTGACAAAGATGTGACTAAAAGTGACAAAGACGCAGCTAAAAGTGACAAAGACTCACTTAATTACGACAAACACCACTGAATGTGACAAAAATGTGACTAAAAGCGACAAAGACTCACTTAATTACAACAAACACAACTGAATGTGACAAAAATGCAACTAAAAGTGACAAAGACTCACGTAATTACAACAAACACAACTAAAAGTGACAAAGACACGACTAAAAGTGACAAAGACTCACTTAATCACAACAAACACAACTGAATGTGACAAAAATGTGAGTAAAAGCGACAAATTATGCTTAAAATGTGAATCTGAATAGAAAATCTAATCACAATCTGGTCAGAAAAATTACATATTTTCCCTAAATCGTGCAGCTCTATTAAAGGCAACAGAATAAACAAAGTGAACACAAATCGTGATAAAATCGAAATCATGATCTGGCCCCAAGAAAATCGTGATGATAATTTATCGCCCAGCCCGACGTACGACACTAAATCCCTCCAGCGAGTCCGTTTGCCGCCCGACAAGGTGCGACTTCTGCCGTTTTTGTCTTTCGTCTCGCAACACTCCACCCCGAATTTCTCCAAAACACATCCTCGCCCGACCGCGTGGCAGATTTATTGGGCGAGACATCTGGAACGTGCCACATAAAAACGCCCCGTTGCACAAATGGTGCTTGCACTCGCAGGTATCGAGGCGAGCTTTCCTTTTATCACGCCAATCTGGTTAAGTTCAGTGTCTCGTTAGAGTGATTTATTGTCCCGTTTCAAGTCTGGACGACGCGCGGCTTGAACGGAGATGTTGGAGGCGTGAACGTCATCTCGATCGACAAAAATCCCAAATCGCAAGTAATTTGATCTTGCAGCCAAAACATATATAATGAATTTAGCTCGTAGTCTGTTAGGAAATGTTATATCTGACATTAGGGCTGGGCGATCACGATTTTCTTGGAGCCAAATCATGATTTCATACCATACCATACCAACTTTATTTATAAGGCACTTTAAAAACTTTTTACAGTCGGCCAAAGTGCCGTACACAAAACAAATAAAATCACATAGTATTAAAAGCTCAGGAAAAAAAAAGCGTTTTTAGAAGTGATTTAAAAACAGACAGAGATTGAGCCTGATCTCTAAAAGCGGCTGATTCCACTGTCGCGGAGCAGCAACTGAAAAAGCACGGTCCCCACGAAGCTTGCGTCTTGTTTTTGGGACAACAAGCTGCAGCTGATCTGAGGGCTCGAGAGGGCGGGGCATCAGGTGGATCAGATCAGAGAGGTACGAGGGGGCAAGGCCATTCAAACATTTATAAGTACAGTGATCCCTCGTTTATCGCGGGAGTTGCGTTCCAAAAATAACACGCGAAAAGTGAAATCCGTGAAGTAGTCACAGCTTTATTTTGTATTATTTTACAATGCAATACTGAACTATGGAATGAAACCAAAAATCAAAACCTGTTTTAAAGCCCAAAATTTGTTTAAAACAATCATTTTAATATAGTAATACAAGGTTGTAAACATTGTCACTGGTGTATTTCACAGTCTGTGCCTCTTGGTCCTGACTCCGCCCCCTGTAGCCTCTGTTTCTACTGAAGGCGCACGAGTCTTTCTTTAGTTGTTGGCGCTCTTTCTTTTTCTGAGCAAGAAGATTTTTATAAACGGATATGCCACCTTCGATTATATTTGAGAACTAGACAACAGTAAAGCCCCTGAGCCAATCAGGATTCAGAGCACAATGCACTGTAAAAATATCCGCACTGTAAAAAAAAAAATCCGTGAAGCAGCGAAGCCGTGACAGATGAAACGCGATATAGCGAGGGATCACTGTAAACAAAAGAATCTTAAAATCTACTTTAAAATGCACTGGGAGCCAATAAAGTGAAGAGGATAAAACAGGTGAAACATGATCCTATTTCCGAGTTCCAGTTAAAAGCCGTGCAGCAGCTGCAGCCGGGAAAGAACCGTCTGATTTATGCCTGAATAGAGCGCGTTACAATAGTCCAAGCGAGTGGTCACGAAGGCATGAATGACCCTTTCAAAGAGGTCCCTCGGTGGCATGGGCTTCACTCTGGACAGTTGTCGAAGATGGAAAAAACTGGATTTGACCACATCACTTATTTGGTGTCAAGTTTTAGGTCAGAGTCCATTTTCACGCCCAAATTAGAAATAATTGGCTTCACAAATTGTGATAACGGCCCTAGATCCACCGGAGGAGCCTGTGATGCACCAAAAACCATCACTTCAGTTTTTTGGTGATTAAAATTTAAAAAGTTTAATGACATCCAAGCTTTAATGTCATTGAGGCAGTCCAAGAGAGGCATTTCAATTTTATCACGATTCATGTTCACTTTGTATTTTTCTATTGCCTTTAACAGAGCTGCATGATTTAGGAAAAATATCTAATTGTGATGTTTCGGACCCGTGCGATTAAGATTAGATTTGTGATTTATGTTTTAGGATAACATTGTTTTGTCACTTTTTAGTCCCGTTGTTGTCACATTCAGTTGTGTTTGTCACATGGAAATGCGTCTTAGTCGTTTTTTGTCACGTTTTTGTCGCTTTTGGTCAAGTTTTGTTGCATTGAGTCGCCTTTGTTTTTTGTAGATGCGTTTTTGTCGCTTTTGAATGCATTTTTATCACTTTTGGTTGCGCTTTTGTTGCTTGTCTTTGTACAAATCCAAACTACAGTGTTAGCAGTTTTTATCCAAATCAAAGCAAGAAATTTTTTCGTTTGTGGAAGAAATTATTGCAGTCTTTGTGATTTGCTAATTGCATCCATTAAAATTGCTATTTTGTGTGGATTTGGTTTAATTGTGCAGCTCTGGCCTTTAAGAGGTAAATAAAGTCATCTGCTCAGAGGCTTCAGAGGCTAAATATCAGGAGAAAAAGTGTGTTTGAACAGACAGCTGCATTAAAGACACAAACAGTCAATCACGATACAACGAGCTCAACAGAAAATAAGTTCTACTCGACTAAAAAGACGTTTTCAGGAAATCGTTGCGTTGTGACTTGTTGTTGCTCGTGTTCATTAAACATTTTACACAAATCAATCTACTTTATGTAACATTTTAGTGTCAGACTTTTCCCTCGTTCGTCATTAGCTTTAACGGAGTTCTCGTCAAACGGAAGTGCGTTTACAACAAAAGTGCAAAAAACTGCAAAAGTGGGCGGGGCAGAATAAGGTCAATATTTTTGCCCTTTTAGTCGACTAATCGGTCGATGGGGCAGGTCAAGAATGCCTTTAGTCGACGACGGCCCTAAATGAAACGCTACATTTGAATGAACTCCGTGACCACAGCCTGGTTGAAGAGTGTTGTGCAGGAGGAGGAGGGGTCCGTAATTGAAGTCATATGTTTTAGACCCAGATTTGGGCCTGGTCGCTGGACACGGCTGCTGCCCCGGGCCGAGCCTCCGGGGGGACGTCAAAATGAGGCTTTCCACGAGCCGCGCCGCTTCACTGATCAAACGTAAACCGGGGCTTCGCGGACGTGTGAGCGCGAAGATACGAAAACAAGAAAGTCTCCCAGGGATTTAGAGCGAGGTCCCATGGGAAAGGTGCTCACGTCCTGATTTAAAGTGCGTATGACGGGTTTTTATGATTTTCTAATTTTGACTTTATTCAGTGTGTTATTACTTCATGTAAATACAAATTATAGTTTTACACCAATCTGGTCGCTGTTTGTGGAGAAAAGTTGAACAATCTGTCGACAATTACAGGAAGTAAACAAACTGATGACATCACACTGGGGAGACAAAGGTTATGCATCATTTACAGGAAATAAACTACTTTTGTGACGCTTTAAACATTGATTCAAGAAAATAAAGGTGTCACATGTGTTTTTCTTTGTCAAATGAAAAAATCTGTGACATTAGAGGAGTTTTGGCCAGTGTACCGTGTGGTTGCTATGGTAATTTCCTAGTGTGATGTCATACTTTACAACCAGGAAGTAAAATTTAAAACCTAAAATATCGCTAAATTGGGGTTAAATTAGTAAAGATTTTAGTAGAAATGTGAATATATTTATCTTAACAGCATTTTAGTTAAATGTGTATTTCAACCTGTCATAGGCCCTTTAAGAACTTGCAAAATATTAGTACGATTATTCTGGAAACTACTTAGGGCTTAACACGACACTTACATTTGTCGAAGTTCTTTTAAAGCACAAAATCAGACACTATTTTATTTAATTGCTTTGTGTTGTGATGTTTTATTGCTTGTTTCTATCTTATGGTTTTATTTATTGTGTTTAAAAGTCGATTTAATTTCTGTGTTTTTACTTATTTTAATACATTTTGTTGCTTTTATTTATTTACTTTTTGCTAGTTTATTGTTTATGTTTCTGTACAGCACTTTGGAAACTGCTTGTTTGTAAAATGTGCTATTTAAATAAAGTGGATTGGATTGGATTTATTTCACTGTGCAGTACTTTGTCAGTAAAAATGCTACACAGCAATAAATGTAGATCTATCCGAGCTTAAAATGGCTTGAATTTATCATTTTGATCTGGATTTGAGTAGATTTGACTCGATGAGATTTAATTGTTGATGTGATGCAGAATATTTCACTGGTTTCAAGGTATTTCTGATGATCCTGTGATAATTTTGGTTAAAATAAGAAAATAAATGTGTCAGTGGTAAGTAAAATGATCTTAACCACTGACAGATAATTTGGATTGAAATAAGAAATAATGTATTGAAACAAGTCACAAACGGTTTGAAACAAGTGAAATAATCTACTTCCATCAAATAAATCGTCTCCACTGATCTTAACGAGTCGAAACGTCTGAAATTCAGATTAATATCCTCAAATCAAGACATTTAACTCACCTAGAACGTCATTATTTGCAGTGTACGGAAATAAGAAATAAAGACTAAAATCACAATATCACATTTAATTAGGCAGTATATCTTCATTCGTACAATACTTTTCATATTGTAATAATTTATTAGATTTTAAAATTGGTGTTGCCTAAAGATACAACAAGAGTGAAGTTAGATTAGTGGGATTTGAACTGCCAGTCTCTTCATATTGTTACGTTCACAGGTTATTATGTGTGTTGTTTGTTATAAATCATTTCACAAAGCGATCGTTTCTAGACTTTGCCCGTTGTGTACTGTAATAGCCGAAATTGGGGTTTCACTCATTCTACATTGCTAAGGTTAACTTCAACTTTAACATCTCTTTAGCACCTGTTTTGTTCGTTTCCAGTCCCGGTCACAAAGATAGATAATGGGCATCTAATCTGCACGGCTTTGTCCCCGTCGCCGCTCACATAAAGACGGTGTTGACAAAAGTGTCTTTCTCTGGACCGTTCTGTGGATTAGGGCTGATTAGTGCGACACCAAACAAACGGGCCACAGGTCACGGGTCTAAAAACGGAGCGTGCATGAATGTGGGGCTGTGTTCAATGCTCCGCTGGTTAAACGGGGCAAAAAAATGGACAAAGTCAAACCCTCGTCAACAGCACAAACCAGGCTGTGTCCATAAGGTGTGGTCGCAGAACTAACATTTCAAACTCCATTTCCAAACTAAGGAACAGACACAAATCTCAACAGCACAATAATAGCAAAATAATAATTGTTCTTTATTAAACATTTTTGTACAAGTTTTTGTAAAGCTCAGTAGTATTTCTATTTTTTTTTTTGTGCTGACACTTTCTCAAATGAGTATCTAGTTTCAATAATAGTTTAGCATCGACTAGTATATGGTTTTTAATAATTACAACCCTATGTCCACACACCTTTAGTGGTTTAAGTTGTTTCTGTTTTGAGCTCAGGTGTTTTGTCTGCTCAGAGCTACCATAGTTTCCACATTGTTTCAGAGTGTCTCATGGATGTATTAAATGAACTGGATAAGCCACGCCCCCTCTGTCTGTGTCCCAGATTGATTAGTGGCCGTGTGAGGTACTGCAGCCTCTTGGGCCCAGCCTTTTTCTAAAATGTCACATTATAATCACAGACAGGACTGAATTATTATCTGTATTTAAATAAAATAGAATGAAATGTTCTTTTCTACCGTTTCTAAAATCACCAAAATTACCGTTTTTATATGAAGTGACGTCACACAAACATGTGCGAGTCACGTGAACGAGCGTCGGACGATACAAACAGAAGCTCGTGGAAAAGGCTCGACTAGAGACACCTGTAAGTTGTATTTTATTTCATTTCAGACGCTTCACGTGTGTCTAACATGAAGAACACAATTACAATCACACAAGCTAACGCTAACACAAAAACTTGCAGCTGCTGGTCGTTCACGTCGCTCAAAGCATCATGGGGGATTGTGGTCACGTGGTGCCCTAAAGCAAAGATGGCCGCCTCCGTATCAGGAAGTAAATGCGGAAGTAAGACATTTTTTGGGGTCATGCGCCAATGAGCTCAGGCCACAGGGATAAACAGGGCGCCATTTTGGATTCATCTTCCAGGTTTTATTTGTGTTCTATGGAGTGTCTACAGTTCAGTCACTTGCCAGTTGTTTAAGTCGTGTAAACTGTCATTTGGCCTCATGCAAATATCTGTCTGTAAGTATTGTAATGCTAGAAAGTGTTATTTTTCTCTGTTTCTGTGGGCGGGGCAGAATAAGGTGAATAAACATAATTATTATTGTCATTATTATAGAGCAAAGGTGAGACAGCGATATCACTTTTTTTATGACTGTGATTTATTGTACAATTATTCACACATAACTCCTTGTACCATGTTGCAGGGACAGTTTGATTCAGTGCCTTAGTATGTTGTATTTCTATCATTGACAAAGAGCACAATCTCTGCACTAGATTTTAAATTTGAGTCTTATCTGCGCCTCCATTTCTAAACTATTTCAATCCTGCCTGCGTTTGTGCGTTTTAAGCGAATTAAATCCTGGAAGTTACGCAAGGACTCGCTCTGTCAGCTCCAATCAAAGTTAGTTTAGAGAAAGTGGCTTACGGCTGCCAGCTTTGGCCCTCGCACTCCGCATTTTTCAGCTTCCGCATTGACAGATTTTTCCGAGTGTTAGACCGCGGCCGATATGACTTTAATAACAGTGGAGCAGAATGAATGGCATTTAAAGACGTGCCAAAGTCTAACATGGACCAAGCGGTGAGGGGCCATTCCTACCAACTCGCCGTGGAGTAATGTAGGGAAAGTATTTAGAAAACCGAACAGCAAATGCCAGGAAGGATGGTATCGTCTTACATAATGGTTAAAGTGCTGTTTCTAGTGTCTCGTTTGACAAGTTAAAAGCGCAAAATCCATCTGGAAGATCACAACAACAAAGAAAAAACACAACTTTCTCAATGGAAAATTCCAGTTTTTTTAGCTTAATTTTTTTTTTGTTTCTCGTCAAATCAAATTAACTTCAAGTCAACTTAAAGGACAAAGACTTTTTCAATTAGTGGACGAGTTAAACGATTATTTTTGATTATAACTAAATACACTGGATTAGGTCTGGGTGATACGATGATAAAAACTGAATCGTGAGCTGGTCCCTGTGACAATCTGCTATTTTTGTGAAATCGTCGTATCGTGATTGACTGTTTTTGTCTTTAGTGCAGCTGTCTGTTCAAACACACTTTTTCTCCTGTTGTTTAGCCTCTGAAGCCTCTGAGCAGATGACTTTATTTACCTCTTAAAGGCTACAGCTGCACGATTAAACCAAATCAACTCAAAATCGCAATTTAATGGACCCAACCCTAAGGCTGCAATGTTTGAAGTGCAATAATTTCTTCCACAAACAACAAAATGTCTTGTTTTGATTTGAATAAAAACTGCTCACACTGTAGTTTGGATTTGTACAAACATGCTCTGAAACAAGCGACAAAAGCGCGACGAAAAGTGAGAGAAATGTGTTCAAAAATGACAAAAATGCGCTCACAAACAACAAACGCGATTCAAACACGGCATCAAAATGCAACTAAAAGTGACAAAAACATGGCTAAAAGTGACACAAACATGACTAAAAGTGACAAAAACATGACTAAAAGTGACAAAAACATGACTAAAAGTGACAAAAACATGACTAAAAGTGACAAAAACATGGCTAAAAGTGACACAAACATGACTAAAAGTGACAAAAACATGACTAAAAGTGACAAAAACATGACTAAAAGTGACACAAACATGACTAAAAGTGACAAAAACATGACTAAAAGTGACAAAAACATGGCTAAAAGTGACACAAACGTGACTAAAAGTGACAAAAACATGGCTAAAAGTGACAAAAACGTGACTATAAGTGATAAAAACATGACTAAAAGTGACAAAAACAAGGCCAGAAGTGACAAAAACATGACTAAAAGTGACACAAAAACATGACTAAAAGTGACAAACATGACTAAAAGTGACAAACATGACTAAAAGTGACACAAAAACATGACTAAAAGTGACACAAACATGACTAAAAGTGTCAAAGGCATGTTTAACTATGACAAACACAACCAAACGTGACAAAAACATGACTAAAAGTGACAAAAACATGGCCAGAAGTGACAAAAACATGACTAAAAGTGACACAAAAACATGACTAAAAGTGACAAACATGACTAAAAGTGACAAACATGACTAAAAGTGACACAAAAACATGACTAAAAGTGACACAAACATGACTAAAAGTGTCAAAGGCATGTTTAACTATGACAAACACAACCAAACGTGACAAAAACATGACTAAAAGCGACAAAATTGTGCATAAAATATGAATTGAAAATTGAAAATGTGAAAGTGAACATGAATCGTGATAAAATCTGGCCTCAAGCCCTACACTGAATAATCTGATTTGTTTTAGGCTTTTTTGACATTTGTTTGTTATAAAATCTCTATTGACATGTGTTTTATCGTCCATTACAAAATATCATTACGATTATTTCATTAGTTGACCACGTATTCTGATAATTCTGATAATAATAACACGAATTTGCCAGTACTTTTATTAACGTATCGCCTTAACTACTTTGTTATTCTAAATTTATCCTCTTCTTTTTTTATACCACATTGTTTTGCAGCAAGTTCCCAAATTGAAACGTCTAACATCGGAGTCTAATCTGGGAACCACGAAGCTAAGTGCTTTTATTTTCCAATTACTTTGTTTTGGATTGGAGAGTTGTTTTGTCGGTCGTTAAAATGTGCTTAGGAAACATCACGGGGGCGACTAAAACAGTGATTATGCCTCATCAAAGTCACATTAGACGCACAGGCAGTGGAACGGCCCTGTGCTTCTCGCTGTGAGTCGAGAGTACTTGGCTCCGCGAGGCTCGTCTCCCACCGACTTGCACTTTAAGACAGTAACACAAAACTGAGTCAATATTTTTGCTCAGCCTTAAATGTCGCTCTTGAACCCCTTGTTGAGCTCTATTTTAAGTAGAATACAAAGCTAAACACAGCATTAAAGGGCCTATGACAGGTTGAAGCGCTCATTTTACTAAAACACAGTTAAGATAATTATATTCAACATTCTGCTAAAAACAAAGCTAGTTTTATCCCAATTTGGCAGTTTTTTAGGTTTAAATTTTGACTTCCTGGTTGTAAATCATGACATCACACTGGGGAATTCTGTAACTGTTGCCTAGAAACCATGTCGTACAATGGTAGAAAACTCCTCAAATGTCACAGAAATTATTATTTGACAAATAAAAACACATAGGAACGCCTTTATTTTGATGAATTAATGTTTAAAGGATCAGAAAAATGTCTTTCTTGATTATAAATTGTGCCTGGTGTGTCTCCCTAGTGTGATGTCATCATGTGTTGGAACTCTGCTCTACTTCCTGTAATTTTCAACACATTTTTCAACTTTTCTTCACAAACTGACGCCTGATTGGTGTAAAACTATCATTTATATTCACAACAGATTTTATTCCACCAAATAAAGTCAAAACTAGAAAATCATAAAAACCTGTCACACGCCCTTTAAAGAAGTCTAGGGCTGTAAAGACCAGTCCCATTGACTAAAAGGGGGTGTGGCAAAAATATATGAAGAATTTCCATGTGTCTAAACCAAACTGCACTCAAAAGAACACAATTGTAGAGGAGTTCATGCAAATGCAAACTTCTGTTAATTCAGAAGTGCTAGGAGACAGTGTATTTATACATGAAGACCCCCAAATCTTCAGCGAACTCACTCGATATCTTCTTGTTTTTGCTATATACATCATTTTATAATAATTTAATATAAAAAAATGATTAGCTGACTAATAAAAATCTTCAACCATCGACCGATTAATCGACTAAACGACTAACGGACTACAGCCCTAAAGTAGTCTAAGATAAAGCGACAGACAGCTTGCTTTTCTGAATTATCTATATTCTCCTTATTCCTGAAGTTGCCGTACGCGCCGCCGTCTTGTTTCCGTTGTAGTTCACACGGAGCAGACGAGCTCAACAGAAAATAAGTTCTACTCGACTAAAAAGACGTTTTCAGACCGCCCAGGAAATAGTTGCGTTGTTGACTTGTTGTTGATCGTGTTCATTAAACATTTTACACAAATCAATCTACTTTATGTATACAACTTACAGGTGTCTCTAGGCGAGCCTTTTCCATGAGCTTCTGTTTGTATCGTCCGACGCTCGTTCACGTGACTCGCACATGTTTGTGTGACGTCACTTCATATAAAAACAAGAAAATAATTTCTGTGATTTTAGAAACGGTAGAAAAGAACATTTCCTTCTATTTTATTTAAATACTGATAATAATTCAGTCCTGTCTGTGATTATAATGTGACATTTTAGAAAAAGGCTGGTTCCAAGAGGCTGCAGTACCTCGCACGGCCACTAATCAATCTGGGACACAGACAGAGGGGGCGTGTCTTATCCAGTTCATTTAATACATCCATGGTCAGGACGGACTTTCTAACGATCACGACTCGTTCTCAGCTCAGGCTTCTGTGACGCTCTGGAAACAGCTCAGAGCTTCCACTGGTCACTTCCTGCGCCGGAGCTCATTCCCACAAGTGACTCTGGCTTTCCAACTCGAACACTACACATCTGTGATTAAAACGGAAATTAAACGTAAGTCTTTGGCCAGAGAAATATGGTGACCAGCTTTTATGTGACCCACTTTACAATATATCGGAGGATAGAAGGTCTGCCACAGAATGACCTCAATCTAGAAGGCATTTGCGTAGCTTTTTGTGAGGTTTGCAGTAACTAATGCGTTGATATTGTCCTGATACTAAATTCTGCTGTCAACGTGAGCTTAAATCTTTTATTTTATTGCGAGACAGGGCAAAAATGACACTGTGTTTCCAATTATAACCCTCCCCTTCTTCTCACAACTTGAACATAGAGCTGTACGAAAACATTAGTATCACAATTTTCTTGGATCCACACTGCAAATAATGAAGTTCTAGTTGAGTTAAAATGTGTTGATTTGAGGATATTAATGTGAATTTCAGACGTTTTGACTCGTTAAGATCAGTGGAGACGATTTATTTGATGGAACTAGATTATTTCACTTGTTTCAAACCGTTTGTGACTTGTTTCAATACATTATTTCTTATTTCAATCCAAATTATCTGTCAGTGGTTAAGATCATTTTACTTACCACTGACACATTTATTTTCTTATTTTAAGCAAAATTATCATCAGAAATACCTTGAAACCAGTGAAATATTCTGCATCACATCAACAATTAAATCTCACTGAGTCAAATCTACTCAAATCCAGATCAAAATGATAAATTCAAGCCATTTTAAACTCGGATAGATTTACATTTTTTGCTGTGCAGATCATGATTTCAATTTTATCAGGATTTGTGTTCATTTTGTATTTTTCTATTGCCTTTAGTAGAGCTGCACGATTTAGAAAAATATCTCATTGTGATTTTTCTGACCAGTGTGATTAAAATTAGATTTGTGATTTATGTTATGTTATGTATTTCAACGCGTCTTTGTCATTTGTAGGCACGTTTTTTGTCGCTTTTGAATGCATTTTTATCGCTTTTGGTTGCGCTTGTCTCAGAACTCGTTTGTACAAATCCAAATCAAAGCAAGACATTTTGTTGTTTGTGGAAGAAATCAGCCTTTGTGATTTGCCAATTGCTTCCATTAAAGTTGCGATTTTGTGTGGCTTTGGTTTAATTGTGCAGCTCTGGCCTTTAAGAGGTAAATAAAGTCATCTGCTCAGAGGCTTCAGAGGCTAAACAACAGGAGAAAAAGTGTGTTTGAACAGACAGCTGCATTAAAGACACAAACAGTCAATCAGGATACCACGATGTCATAAAAATAGCACATTGTCACAGGGACCAGCTCACGATTCGATTTGTATCACCGTATCACCCAGACCTAGCTTGAACGTAGGGCTGGGCGAAAAAAATATTATCACGATTTTCTTGGGGCCAGATCATGATTTCGATTTTATCACGATTTTTGTTCACTTTATTGCCTTTAACAGAGCTGCACAATTTAGGAAAAATGTCTAATTGTGATTTTTCTGATCCGTGCGATTGTGATTAGATGCGTGATTTATGTTTAAATAAAAGGATTCCGTTCAAATTCACATTTTTGTCATTTTTTGTTGCGTTATTGTCACGCTCAGTTGTGTTTGTCATATTTTTGTCACATTTAGTCGCGCCTTTGTTGCGTTTTTGTTGCTTTTAATTGTGTTTTTGTACTTTGTAGTCACATTTTTGTCGTTTTGAACCTTTTGGTAGTGTTTTTGTTGCACATGTTTGTACAAATCCAAACTACAGTGTTAACAGTTTTTATTCAGATGAAACCAAGACATTTTGTTGATTTCATTTAATTGTGCAGCTCTGTCCTTTAAAGTGCGTATGACGGGTTTCTATGATTTTCTAATTTTGACTTTATTTAGTGTATTAATACTTGTTGTAAATAGAAATTATAGTTTTACACCAATCAGGTCGCTGTTTGTGGAGAAAAAGTTGAAAAACCTGTTGAAAAATACAGGAAGTAAACACCACTGATGACATCACACTGGGGAGACAAAGGTTATGCATAATTTACACAAAATACACTACTTTTTTGACCCTTTAAACATTAATTCAACAAAATAAAGGTGTTCCCATGTGTTTTTATTTGTCAAATTTAAAAAAATGTGACATTAGATGAGTTTTGGCCCAGTTTACAGTGTTGTTGCTATGGTAATTTCCTAGCGTGATGTCATAATTTACAACCAGGAAGTAAAATTAAAAAGCTAAAAATTAAAGCAGATTTGTAAAATTTGTAAGAATTTTAGCTAATTTTTGAAATATGTTTATCTGAACTACATTTTGGTTAAATGAGTAGCCCAACCTGTCATGGGCCCTTTAAGATGTAAATAAAGTCATCTGCTCAGAGGCTTCAGAGGCTAAACAACAGGAGAAAAAGTGTGTTTGAACAGACAGCTGCATTAAAGAGACAAACTGTCAATCAGGATACCACGATGTCACAAAAAACCAAGCTTACGATTCGATGTTTATCACCGTATCGCCCAGCCCTACTCGAACGTGCTTCGTCTGTCGTGTATGTAAGTTCCTCTTTAACCTGTTTCTCTTTTCCAAATATGTTTGTTCCGACAATGTGCTTCAGTCGTCTCCCTTTATGGCGTCTTTGTTCTCAACAGGACACAAAGAAAAGAGGGTCAGGGTCTTAAAGGGCCTCGGGGAGCGGATGTCTTCTGAGGAACCACCTGAGCGTGACGCCAAAACAGCTCTGACCAGTCACTCGATTAAACCAGACTCCGGGGCCTTAACATGCAAGAGGAAAAGGGGCTGGAGAACAATAATAATAATAGAAAAGCATTATACTTATATAGTGTTTTTTCATGACACTAGGCCTGGGCGATACGGTGATAAAAATCGAATTGTGAGCTGGTCCCTGTGACAATCTGCTATTTTTGTGAAATCGACGTATCTTTATTCATGTTTTTCTCTCTTTAATGCAGCTGTCTGTTCAAACACACTTTTTCTCCTGTTGTTTAGCCTCTGAAGCCTCTGAGCAGATGACTTTATTCACCTCTTATAGACAAAGGCTGCACAATTCAACGAAATCGACCAAAAGCGATAAAAATGCGCTCAAAAGCAACAAAACCGCGCCTGCAAACAAGAAACACAACTCAAGAGCGACAAAAACGTGAAAAAACAACAACATAGACTCGTTTAAATACGACAAAAACAACTGAACGTGACAAAATCTAAAAAGCAACAAAACAGAATCCTATTATTCAAACCTAAATCACAAATCTAATCTTAATCGCACGGGTCAGAAATGAGATATTTTTCCTAAATTGTTAACATGAATCGTGATAAAATCGAAATCATGATCTGGCCCCAAGGAAATCGTAATAATAATTTTTTTGTCATATCACCCAGCTCTACATGACACTCACAATAGAGCTGGGCGATACGGCAAAAAATTATTATCACGATTTTCTTGGGGCCAGATTGTGATTTCGATTTTATCACGATTCATGTTCTCTTTGTTTTTTTCTATTTCCTGCACACAATTAAAGGAAAAATATCTAATTGTGATTTTTCAATAATTGGATTCTGTTCAAATTCACATTTTAAACACAATTTTGTCACTTTTAGTCGCGTTTTTGTCATATTCAGTCGCGCTTCTCATATTTAAACGAATCTTTATCCCTTTTAGTCGCGTCTTTGTCGTTTGTAGGCATGTTTTTGTCACTTTTGAATGCTTTTTATCGCTTTTGATCGTGCTTTTGTCGCTCGTTTCAGAACATGTTTGTACAAATCCAAACTTCAGTGTGAGCAGTTTTTTTTTTAAATCAAAGCAAGACATTTTGTTGTTTGTGGAAGAAATGATGGCACTTTAAAAAAATGCAGCCTTTACAGTTTGCTAATTACATCCATTAAATTCGCAATTTTGTGTGGATTTTGTTTAATTGTGCAGCCGTAGTCTATAAGAGGTGAATAAAATCATCTGCTCAGAGGCTTCAAAGACTAAACAACAGGAGAAAAAGTGCGTTTGAACAGACAGCTGCATTAAAGAGACAGAGAATCACGATACGATGATTTCACAAAAACAGCAGATTGTCACAGGGACGAGCTCATGATTCAATTTTTATCACCGTATCAGCCAGACCTAATCAGAATCTGAATTTGTCTGAGTCTGTACCAGGACTGGAACTAACAAGTATTTCTATTCACCTTATTCTGCCCCGCCCACTTTTTGCCACAGATACGCACTTTTGTTGTAAATGCACTTCCGTTTGACGAGAACTCCGTTAAAGCTAATGACGAACCTAATGTTTCTAACCTAAACTGCTCTCAAAAGACCACAATTGCACAGAAATCCATGCAAAAACAACTATTTGTGCAGAAGGAAACTGTGCTTGACTCCAAAATCTCCAGCTATCTCACTCCATTTCTTCTCTTCTTTCGCTATTTTTTCCACGTAGGTCCTTTAAATCTGATAAAATAATGAGTCGACTAAAAAAAAAATTGGTCGACCAAGACACCATCGACCGATTAATCGACTAACGACTAAAGGATCACAGCTCTAGCAATCAGACTGCGAAAGTGCAAGCCAAAACGTACACAAAGAGGAGAGAAATTATACTATACCCTGACGTCACATCCGGTGAGTCTATTCTGCGTTTGCGAGTGATCGTTCTCCACACTTTATTGTTAATCCACGAATTATACAAAAACTATCTTACCCTCCTACACATAATTGAAAGTTTAATTGCTCCCTAAACAACCCGGAGCCTCATTTAGCTCACTTGCTAAAGTGCCCGCTAGCATCAACCGGAGCTAGCCTAGCCGACTAGCGCCATGGCTGGCCCGTCCTCCGCCTCTTTCGCCCTTACCTGTTCAAGTTGTCATATGTTGAGTCAGAACCCTGCTTCTTTCACTGACGACAGGGAGAGTTGCGTGAAGTGTAGCGTAGTGGTAGCTTTGGAAGCCAGGGTTACAGAGTTAGAAGCGCGGATCCGCATTGTGGAGGAGCTAAAGTCTAGCTATAGCCAGGTCGTAGCATCAGGTTTACCGGACCGCGCCGCAGGTAGCAGTGTTAGCATAGTTAGCAGTGTTAGCGGTAGCAAGGCTAAGCCTCAGGATAAGACCAGCCCCCCAGCGCCTCCCCCGCAGCCGGGACCAGACCAGGAACAAGACAGGGATAGATTTGTGACAGTTCGGAGTGATCGATCCTTTAGTGCACCATAAGCTTCCCGTCTGCAATAGGTTTGCCCCACTCGGCGATCACACGCCCGCCGAACGTGACACTCTGGTGATTGGAAGTTCCATAGTCAGAGACGTGAAGCTGCCAGCAGCCTCAGTTAGGTGTTATCCGGGGGCCAGAATGGGTGACATCGAAGGAAACCTTAGGCTTTTAAAACAGAGTAGTCAGAGGTTCCGTCGTATCGTGATTCACGGAGGTGGTAATGACACCCGGCGGAGACAATCAGAAGTGCTCAAATTGCAGGTTGGAGCGGTGTGTGAATTGGCGAAGTCGATGTCAGACACCGTAATATTTTCTGGTCCCCTCCCCAATCGGGTCAATGCTGAAATGTACAGCCGCTTTTCAGCTTCAACTGCTGGTTGTCTAGTTGGTGCCCCCAAAACAACGTAGTCTTTGTTGACAATTGGAGTGCGTTCTGGGGAAAGCCCGGGCTCATACGCAGGGATGGCATCCATCCGACTTCGGAGGGTACATCACTTTTAGTTTGGAATTTGGCCGATAGCCTTAGTCGCCTAAAGTGACGCTCTAAATATGAGTCCCGGGTGCAGAGTCTCTTCTCTGTCCTAAGCTCTCGCTGTCACAGATCAAGTGTTCAGAGTCAAAGCAAATAGAGACTGTGCGCGTCCCTCGTGTAAATAACGCCAATAAGTCAGATCCAAATACAGATAATTTAGGTGTCAGACCAAATAATTTAATACAAATAATCCCTACACATGATACAAATAAACTAATAAATAAGCATGTAAAATGTGGATTGCTAAACATTAGGTCAATTTCCTCCAAATCACTTTTAGTTAATGAATTAATTAATGATTATAATATTGATCTTTTAGCTTTAACTGAAACTTGGCTTCAACAAGATGATTATGTCAGATTAAATGAGGCCACCCCACAGAGTCATGTTAACTTTCAAGCTGCCAGGAGCTCAGGCCGGGGAGGTGGGGTGGCAGTAATCTCACATTCTAGTTTACTCCTGAGTCCTAAAATTAATAAAATTAATAATGAGTCTTGCTCATTTGAAAGCCTTATCCTATCAATCACCTGCCCAAACTGGAAAAACCAAAAAGCTGTTTTGCTCATAATAATCTATCGACCTCCCGGTCCTTACTCGCTGTTCTTAACAGAATTCTTTGACTTCCTATCAAATTTAGTATTAGACTGGGAAAATATTGTGGTGGTTGGGGATTTCAACATTTATGTGAATGAAAATAATTGCCTCAGTAATGCCTTTAGCGCTTTATTAGATAGCATTGGTTTCACTCAAAATGTAAATGAACCAACCCACAGTCACCAGCACACTCTGGACCTGGTTCTAACTTATGGAATAGAGATTAGTGACCTAAATGTCTTCCCCAAAACCCAATAATGTCAGATCACTTCCTAATTACCTTTCAGTTTATTCTTAAGGACTATCCAGCTCCTCAGACTAAAACTATAATGAAAAGGACAATATCTGAAAAATCTATTTTAAAGTTCAGAGAAATAATAGAACCAATATTTAATATTACGTCATGTGATCCTGTCGTTAACAGCGCCAGTCCCAGTGCTATTGATAACTCTGTTGACTCAATGGTCAACTCTCTAAAAGCTGCTCTTGATGTTGCAGCTCCACTTAAACAGAAAGTAATCAGGCCAAAACGAGCCTCCCCCTGGTACAATGAAGAACTACGTTCTCACAAACAAAGGGTAAGAAAACTAGAGAGATCCTTACGCTGCTCCCACACAGAAGAATCCCTAAAAGAATGGAAAACTTGCCTTCTGTCTTATAAGCAGGCTCTGCGTAAGGCTCAAACCAGATATTATTCAAATTTAATAGAAGTAAATAAAAATAACTCTAGATTTCTCTTCAGCACTGTAGCCAGGCTGACAAACTGTCACAGCGCAGTAGAACCCTCAATACCAGCTACTCTAAGCTGCAATGACTTTCTTCTATTCTTTAGCAGCAAAATCACAACTATTAGAGATAAACTAAATGAAATGACTCCCACTATTAGTACCGAGCAAGCCCAGACTGCAAAGCTAGTGTCCCATACAAATCCTTCAGTAATACTAGATAGGTTCACTGCTGTTGATCAGGCAGAGATAACTTCAGTCATTATGTCCTCCAAAACATCAACTTGTATTTTAGACCCAATCCCAAGTAGACTCCTCAAAGAAATTCTCCCCTAATTATAAATCCCATTCTTAATATAATAAATACTTCACTAGAAAGCGGTTATGTCCCTCAGTCCTTCAAATATGCAGTGATTAAACCACTTTTGAAAAAGCCTAATCTAGACCCCGACATACTGGCAAACTATAGACCTATTTCTAATCTGCCCTTTGTCTCTAAAATCCTTGAAAGAATTGTGATTAAACAGCTTTGTCGCCACCTGCAGGACAATAATTTATTTGAAGTTTTTCAGTCAGGGTTCCGGCGCGTACCACTGCACTGAAACTGCACTAGTTAAAGTCACAAATGATCTGTTATTAGCTGCTGATGATGGACAGGTCTCAATCCTGGTTCTGTTGGACCTCAGCGCAGCGCTTGATACCATCGACCACAACATTCTACTGCAGAGGTTAGAATGTGATATAGGTGTCAGTGGAACCGCCCTTAGCTGGTTTAAATCCTATCTATCTGATAGGTACCAGTTTGTTAATGTAAACCAGAGATCTTCCCCATGTTCTAAAGTAACCTACGGTGTGCAGGGTTCAGTACTCGGTCCAGTTCTGTTCACTCTTTATATGCTGCCCTTAGGTATGATCATCAGAAAGCATGGCATTAACTTCCACTGCTATGCAGATGACACTCAGCTTTATTTATCAATGAAACCTGATCAGACCCATCAAGTAGACAGACTTAGTGCCTGCGTGAAAGACATAAAAACTTGGATGACTCTTAATTATCTGCTCCTTAACCCTGAAAAACCGAGAGGAGTCATTCTGCTGGGCCCTAAGCACCTGCGAGACTCTTTATCCGACCAGATAGTTTCTCTGGACAATATCACTGTAGCCCCCAGCTCTACTGTAAGAAACCTTGGGGTCCTATTTGACCAAGATCTCTCATTCAAAGCTCATATAAATCAAGCCTGTAAAACAGCCTACTTTCATTTGCGTAACATAACCAAAATTAGAAAAATCCTGCCCAGAGATGATGCGAAAAACTCATCCATGCATTTGTCACATCCAGATTAGACTATTGTAACGCCCTGCTTATAGCGTGTCCTAAAAGCTCTATAAGAAGCTTTCAACTGGTTCAAAAATGCAGCAGCAAGATTATTAACAGGTACTAGAAAAGAGATCATATTTCACCAGTGTTAGAGTCTCTTCACTGGCTTCCTGTTGAGTCTAGAATCAAATTTAAAATCCTCCTCCTGACTTATAAAGCTTTAAACAATATGGCCCCATCCTACCTCAAAGATGCAATAGTAGCGTACCATCCAAACAGAGCTCTTCGTTCTCAAAATGCTGGACTATTGTTAGTCCCCAGAGTCTCTAAAAGCACAGTAGGAGGTCGAGCATTTAGCTACCAAGCTCCTGTGTTATGGGAACCAGCTCCTGTTCATGTAAAAGAGGCCGACACAGTCTCTACATTTAAGACCAGGCTCAAAACGTTCCTCTTTGAAATAGCTTATGGTCAGGCCAGTTAGGAACAGAAATAAAAACCTACAGTTTTAGCTACGCTGCCCTTGGAGCAATTCTGCTGGGGGAAGTATGGCAGCTTGAACACTATCCTCTGGTTCTTCCTACTTTACCTATCAACAATATTTAATATTACTTCAACTGTAGTCTGTTCATTGCTGTTCACATGTTTCTCTTTCTCTCCACTTCCCCCGGGGAGTGGAGACTGTTTCAGGCACTGCGGCGGCTGCTCCAGTGACGACCCCCCCACCCCCATCTGTCTGGAGGATCGATCTCTACACTGGACGATCTATGCGCCACCCACCTGGAGGAACTCCCTCAACCCTGGATTAGCCACACCTCGTCTGCCTGGACCAACTCCATCTACTTAGATGAACTGTTCCTCATCTCCTGCTGGAGGATCTCTCTACACTGGTGGACTGCTCCTCGTCCGCCTGGAGGAACTCTTTAAAGCCACCTCCCTCTTGAGTGGTTCTGGCTCCACAGTCCAAGTGGATGTCAGTCCTAGTTCATCTGCAGCCTGTCCGTCCGTGGGAGTAGGATCTCTCCTTCACTGTGGTTCTCCCCGAGGTTTCTACTTTTTCCCGTGGGGTTTTTTGTAGTTTTTCCTCGCCGCGAAGGAGGGTCAAAGGACAGGGGCATTCTGGGAGAGTTATCTGAACTGCTTTTACCTGTGGCCCATCGAGGCAACTGTTGTTGTGATTTTGGGCATTATAAAAATAAATTGATTTGATTTGATTTGATTTACTATGAAAAGTATAATTGAGATAGAATTAAAAAAGCAGGAGGCTGTAGACGACTAAAGACATTCTTGACCTGCCCCATCGACCGATTAATCGACTAAAAGGGCAAAAATATACAGTCACGGATGAAAGTGTTGGCAAATGTAGTATTTCTCCCCAAAAAGACTTGCTTTCAGGTGTGATTTTTATATTGCCCACAGCTGTTACTTGCCCCTGGTGGGTTTAAAGCACACACTACACTGGAAATAATGAAGTTCTAGATGAGTTAAACGTCTTGATTTGAGGATATTAATCTGAATTTCAGACGTTTTGACTCGTTAAGATCAGTGGAGATGATTTATTTGATGGAACTAGATTATTTCACTTGTTTCAAACAGTTTGTGACTTGTTTCAATACATTATTTCTTATTTCAATCCAAATTATCTGTCAGTGGTTAAGATCATTTTACTTACCACTGACACATTTATTTTCTTATTTTAAGCAAAATTATCACAGGATCATCAGAAATACCTTGAAACCAGTGAAATATTCTGCATCACATCAACAATTAAATCTCATTGAGTCAAATCTACTCAAATCCAGATCAAAATGATAAATTCAAGCCATTTTAAGCTTGGATAGATTTACATTTTTTTGCTGTGCACCACTAAAACATTCACAAATCAGGCCATGTAATTAAAAATATTGTATATAATGAGGCAAATAATGTCTGTGGCACTGTCTAGTTCTTTAAATGTGGTAATAGTGATGGTTTTGTGTTCTTTTTTGGTGAAAATGTTGCTCAGGACACTCCAAAAAGGTAAATTCATTCATTAAATCCGCATTTGTGAAACTAAAACTGGACATTTTCTCAAGGCGCACCTGTTAAAACCTCATGGTGCACAAGTGTTCCCCGGCACTGGTTGAAAATCAAGGGACAAAGACACCATCGACCGATTAATCGACTAAACGACTAAACGATCACAGCCCTAAAAAGCAGTGACGCAGTTAAAAAATCAACTCCTTGCTGCGCTGATTAAGAAAGTGAGCTGTTTGCATTGAGTCAAGCTTTGTTTTCTTTGTCGTGACATAGAAAAAAAAGTCCCTATTGTGCTGCGATTGAGCCACCGCGATTATTAGGAGCGAAAGGTCACGGCTTTGGGCGCCGAAAGCAACAGGAAGAAGACAATGGAGTTCATTTTTCGTGCGCAAAGTGTCCCATGAAGACGATCACGCTCTCTCTTCTCGTAAATGACGTCCACGAACACAACGCTCCACTGTTGTGTGTCAAAGTCCCGATGGAAACATTTCACTCACGCCGTTCACATGAGCTTCACCCGTCGGCTCCCACCCAGAGACCGTCGCACAGAACGGGACAAACGGACATCGACGGCACACGTCCGAGCCATGAATATCACCATTGTTTTTGTGTCTCCGTGTTTTCAGTCTGTGCATGCATTCGAGTGTTCATGAAGAAAGAGAGAAAGATGTATTATTCTTTTTAACATTTAAGCTGCATTATAAGTAATTTATTCACCTTATTCCGCTGACTTTTGCCTCTTTTTGCCACAGATTTATATTCTAGACCAGGGGTGTTCAAACTTTTTCCATCGAGGGCCACATATTGAAATATAGACCAAGCGGAGGGCCACAAATCAATCGTGAAAAGTTAAAAAAAGCTGCATTTATCTGATGTTTTAAGCACCACCACATCTACATTCAGTCTCAGTGCCTTAATATCAGGTCTGTATTGTACCAAAATGTTAGTTATTTAGGTTGGAATTGTAGAAAATCTGAAATGTGCTGTAAATAGTACTTATCAGGACAATGTGGGCCAGTTCACCAGGAAGACTAAGGGCCAAGAAAAATTGGTCTGAGGGCCGCATTTGGCCCCCGGGCCTTAGTTTGGACATGCCTGGTCTAAACACTCTTCCGGTTTGACGAGAACTCCGTTAAAACTAATGACGAACGAGGGAAAAGTCTGACGCTAAAATGTTACATAAAGTAGATTGATTTGTGTAAAATGTTTAATGAACACGAGCAACAACAAGTCAACAACGCAACGATTTCCTGAAAACGTCTTTTTAGTCGAGTAGAACTTATTTTCTGTTGAGCTCGTCTGCTCCGTGTGAACTACAACGGAAACAAGACGGCGGCGCGTACGGCAACTTCTGGAATAAGGTGAATACGAAATATATAGAAACTCCTGACCCAGCCTGGCTCAGTATCTGGAGGTGGGCCTTTAGTCATTTAAGGTGAGACGCTGCAGGTGAATAGGAAAAAATCTTAAATTTAAAGATATTAATTTGAAACTTCTCCTGTAGTTTAGTCACATAAATGCAAGAAAAAATATATTACAAGTTTTTCATCATGTCATATTTTCATGTAGAAATAAGGCATTTTATGTGGAAAAACAGCCAAAAATCCACATATTTGGGACATTTAAATCTGAAAAATGGACAGAACCAGGTTTAAATTTCTTGGTTCATTTTGTAACATATAAAAAAAATTTACAGAGGATTTGGATTTCTTATTTAGTTTTTAAGTAAACTAGATTGGACTGAAAATTGTCCCAATAAATCAAATTTCGCCTAATTTTATTTACTTTAAACTTCAATAAATCAGTTTTAGAATTTGATATTTAAAAATCCTTGTGTCCGTTTCCTCTAAATCTTGTTGAGTCCAGATTGTTCAGTTTGGTGTAGGATCTACTTTAAGGCTGATCTTTATGTCTCGAGGGAGAAAAATGCATTTTCAGAAAGCAGCCTTGGAAGTTACAATGTCCCAGAGAAATCTATGGATGAAGTGGATTCAATGGAAGAATAAAACATCTTTAGGAGCAGATTGGACACGTTTGTTGTTTCCACATGAAAGTCGATATGTTGAGAGAGAAAACTGACCAAACTGGTGTCTCGATTTAAGTGATTAATCGGTCGATGTTGTTTTTGTCAAGCAAAGTCGACCAATAAGATGATAAGGAATTATATGAACCACAGCATAAAAGAGAAAGTACACGTCGCTGGAGCTTTTTGTGCAAGATCCTAATCATTTTAACAAAACTGAAGGATGAGTCAAATGCACGGACGGATTAAACAACAAACGTGATCACCGAAATCATATACGACTGAGTTCGGGGATACGAGATCAGAAGGTCGATCTAAAACGTTCCTTTCATGATGTCACATGTTACGGCACATAACATTTGACAATAATTATCCCCGTGTACGGCTTCACCCTCCTTTGTCCGCGGCATCCTGAGAAAGCACAAACTACATCTGCTCCACAGGCCCGAGTGTCAGTTTGGCAGCTCGCACGAGTCGGGAACAATCAGACACTATTCAGAGGCTCACCGCGCACAGAAAGGGGCATTATTGAGCGGGTAATTTAAGGATCCGCCGTTGTTTCCGTCGCCATGGTTTCTGTTTGCGATGTAAACAGACACACGCCCAAATCCTGGGAGAAAGTCGGGTGCAGGCCCCAGATGTGGACTTTAAAGTGCGTATGACGGGTTTTTATGATTCTCTAATTTTGGCTTTATTCAGTGTATTAATACTTTGTGTAAATACAAATTATAGTTTTTTACACCGATCAGGTCGCTGTTTGTGGAGAAAAGTTGAAAAATCTGCTGAAAATTACAGGAAGTAAACAAACTGATGACATCACACTGGGGAGACAAAGGTTATGCATAATTTACACAAAATAAACCACCTTTTTGACGCTTTAAACATTGATTCAACAAAATAAAAGTGTTCACATGTGTTTTTCTTTGTCAAATGAACAAAATCTGTGATACTGAATGAGTTTTGGCCAATATACAGTGTGGTTGCCATGGTAATTTCCTAGTGTGATGTCATACTTTACGACCAGGAAGTAAAATTTAAAATCTACAAAAAAGCTTAACTGGGGTAAAGTTTGCGAAGATTCTAGCAGAATTTGAACTATATTAATCTTAACTGCATTTTAGTGAAATGAGTAGTTCAACCCGTCAGAGGCCCTTTAAGCGCTGTGGCTCTTAAAGTCTGTACGACGTAGTGAGCGTGATTATATTTGAGATTTTACTAAACGTTTTCAGAGTCAGAAACGGTTTATTGCCGTTGTCAGTGATCAAATATTCACAAACATAGGAACTTGCTTCGGCGTAAGGTGCAACATAAAACAATGAATAATGTAATATAAACTATATAAAAGAGGCATGCATAAAATTAAGAATAAAATAGATTAAGATAGATAGACTAAGACTATTTTGCCCATTTCGCGCCAGTTTGACAGTTTTCGTATAATGTTTATAATGTCACTTCCTGGTTGGACGAATATGACACAGTTAGAGGTAATTCCACAGCTGTTACCTAGCAACCATTTACAAAATAAGAGTCAAAACCCACATAAATGACACAATAGTTATGATTTTACAAATAATAATACACAATAACAACTTTATTTAGTTGAATGCCACGTTAAAGTATCAAAAAGTCGTGTCAGTCGTGTGTAAATTGTGTTTGTGTTTTTCACGGCACGTCGCTTTTTGATGACATCACAGAGGGAGGGGCTCCGTTTTAGAACTCAGCTCTACTTCCTGTCATTTTAAACATTTATTTTTCTACATTTCTTCAGAAACTGCAACTTCACAGATGCAAAACTACAGAAAATAATTGCCACAGGTGCCCTCCCACCAAACTAAGTCATAATTAGAAAATGTTGAGATGTTGAGTTAAATAAGACATAGCTAGAGGTAATTCTGCCGCTGTTACCATAGCAACCATTTTCAAAATAAGGGCCATAACCCACATAAATGACAGAAAAGTTATGATTTTACAAATAATAACACACAATAACAACTTTATTTAGTTGAATGCCATGTTAAAGTATCAAAAAGTCATGTCAGTCGTCTGTAAATTGTATTTGTATTTTCCACAGCACGTCGCTTTTTGATGACATCACAGAGGGAGGGACTCCGTTTCAGAACTCAATCACTTCCTGCGATTTTAGACTTTTATGTTTCTAAATTTCTTCACAAACTGCAACTTCACAGAAGCAAAACTATAGTGAATAATTGCCACAGGTGCCCTCCCACCAAACTAAGTCATAATTAGAACATTTTGAGAACCTGTCACTTTAAATCTCACGCAATGAAACACATGCAGACTAGAGACGGGGTTAATAATGAAACTATAACATCTAAATATTTATAAAGAGCTAAATTTAACTATAAAATATATTTATTGCAACAAATATTCAAAACAACACACACCAATAAAATATAAAATGTAATAGTTTGCCTCTTTCCATCTCAAATAATGCACCATCACAATATTTCAACAGCAAAGTCACATTTTGAGTAACACAAAGGATTTTATAGGAATATATTTTAGTTGGAAGCATTTTCACATGATTATTGTAACAGAACCGCACGATTGTGAACGATCGGTTGCGACTTCAAATCAATTATGACGGCATATTTGTTGGTGAATAAATAAAGTTTGATTAAAAGTCTTACCTGTGAGTCTGGTTCTGCGTAGGGGCTGATCTTCCCGTCGTCGCTCACTGTTGGAGACCAAACTCTGTCTCCTCCTCCTGAGCCCGACCTGGAACAGAGCAACCGTCATGATTTAGTCACTGACGCCTCGTGTTCACCGACTCCGGGTCCTTAAGTATTTCTCCCCATTTCTCCCCTTTTCCCAATCAGCCTTTTCTTACAAAGCCCCCAAGGAATGGAACGGGCTGCCAGACAATCTCAAGAATTTGGCCGATTTCTACCACTTCTCTCGGGCGTCAAAAACTGGATCTTGGAGCACCAAACCTGCTCACACTAACAATACCAAGCGGGTATCTCTCCATCAGATGTTACCCTTGTGGATATCACCTGATGGCCACCAGATCACCAGATCACCAGATCACCAGATCACCAGACCAATAGTGTAATAATATGACCTCGTTCATTGATAATACCATCAGGTACAGAGCTATCAGATGTGACCCTCGTGGGTATCGTCTGACAGCTGTATTTCTGCTCTTTAAATACTATTGCACGCTGCACTTCAATCATACCAGGTATTGTAATGTTGTAAATATGTATTTTATATTGTTTGTCTTTAAATGTTGTAAATATGTATTTTTGTGTTGTTTGCTTTTACTTGTCAAGGACTACAGAAGGAAATTAGCATTTTTGCTAAATCTGGTGCAGCCATCTTTTAAATGTAACTGCACACTGTCCTTTAAATAAATAAATAAATAAACAAAAAGTATTTAAATTCCACGTTTTTTGCTTTACACGTGTTTCTTAAAATGCATTTTTCTCCCTCGAGACAAAGATCAGCCTTAAAGTAGATCCTACACCAAACTGTACAATCTGGACTCAACAAGATTTAGACCAAACGGACAGAAGGATTTGTTGATATCTAATTCTAAAATGGATTTATTGAAGTTTTAAGTAAAAAATTGAAGAGAAATTTGAATTTTTACGGCAATTTTCAGTCTAATCTAGTTTACTTAAAACTAAATAATAAATCCTAAATCCTGTCAATTTTTTTTTATAACTAATATGTTACAAAATGAACCAAGAAATTCAAACCTGGTTCTGTCCATTTTTCAGATTTAATTGTTTTGATATATTTTTGCCACACCCCCTTTTGATCGATTAATCGGTCGATGGGGCAGGGCTTTAGTCGACCGAAAATTTCTTCAGTCGACGACAGCCCTAGCGTAAATACGACCAGGACAACACCTCGTAGCTAACACAGTTTACATTTCATCTGACAGACACAGTAACTGCAGCACGTTATATTTCCCAGAGAACTGTCATGTACATGCTTCTCCCTGGATTACACCGATAACTGCATTAGTCCTATCTCTGCTCTCCGTTAACAGCAGACGCTCGGTATTTTCTCCACATGAATTACGTAAACGTCGCGGCGATAAAGCGCTTTCACTTTTGGCAACGCGCTGAGTCGTGAACTGAAGACTGAATTTAATCCCATGCGATAACAGCGGGAATTCCAGGCTTTAAATGATTATATTTAAGATTTTACTAAACGTTTTGCCCCATTTCGCCCCAGTTTGACAGTTTTCGTAATGTTTATAATGTCACTTCCTGGTTGGACAAATATGACACAGTTAGAGGTAATTCTACAGCCGTTACCATAGCAACCATTTACAAAATAAGAGCCAAAACCCACATAAATGACACAATAGTTATGATTTTACAAATACCGTATTTTCCGCACTATAAGGCGCACCGGATTATAAGGCGCACCTTCAATGAATGGCCTATTTGAAAACTTTGTTCATATATAAAGCGCACCGGATTATATGGCGCACTGTCAGTTTTTTGAGAAAATTGAAAGCTTTTAGGTGCCTTATAGTGCGGAAAATACGGTAATAACACCCAATAACAACTTTATTTAGTTGAATGCCACGTTAAAGTATCAAAAAGTTGTGTCAGTCGTGTGTAAACCGTATTTGTATTTTTCACGGCACGTCGCTTTTTGATGACATCACAGCGGGAGGGACTCCGTTTTAGAACTCAGCTCTACTTTCTGTCATTTTGAACCTTTATTTTTCTAAATTTCTTCACAAACTGCACCTTCACAGATGCAAAACTATAGTGAATAATTGCCACAGGTGCCCTCCCACCAAACTAAGTCATAATTAGAAAATGTTGAGATGTTGAGTTAAATATGAGACAGTTAGAGGTAATTCTACAGCTGTTACCATAGCAACCGTTTACAAAATAAGAGCCAAAACTCACATAAATGACACAATAGTTATGATTTTACAAATAATAACACTCAACAATAACTTTATTTAGTTGAATGCCACGTTAAAGTATCAAAAAGTCGTGTCAGCCGCGTGTAAACCGTATTTGTATTTTTCACGGCACGTCGCTTTTTGATGACATCACAGAGGGAGGGACTCCGTTTTAGAACTCAGCTCTACTTTCTGTCATTTTAAACCTTTATTTTTCTACATTTTTTCACAAACTGCGACTTCACAGATGCAAAACTATAGTGAATAATTGCCACAGGTGCCCTCCCACCAAACTAAGTCATAATCAGAACATTTGGAGAACCTGTCACTTTAAATCTCACGCAATGAAACACATGCAGACTAGAGACGGGGTTAATAACATAGAACTATAATAAAACCTGGAAGATGAATCCAAAATGGCCGCCCTGTTTATCTGTATGAAGAGTGCTCATTGGCGCATGACCCCAAAAAAGTTTCTTACTTCCGCATTTACTTCCTGATACGGAGGCGGCCATCTTTGCTTTAGGGCGCCACGTGACGACAATCCCCCACTTCATATAAAAACGGTAATTTCTGTGATTTTAGAAACGGTAGAAAAGAACATTTCCTTCTATTTTATTTAAATACCGATAATAATTCAGTACTGTCTGCAATTATAATGTGCAATGATAGAAAAAGGCTGGTTCCAAGAGGCTGCAGTACCTCACACGGCCACTAATCAATCTGGGACACAGACAGAGGGGGCGTGGCTTATCCAGTTTAATACATCCATGGTTAATAATGAAACTCTCCGTTAACAGCAGACGCTTGGTATTTTCTCAACATGAATTACCTAAACGTCGCGGCGATAAAGCGCTTTCACTTTTGGCGACGCGCTGAGTCGTGAACTGAAGACTGAATTTAATCCTGTGCGATAACGGCGGGAATTTCCAGGCTTTAAATGCACGATCTCGTCTCAGCCCGGGATTTGAGGCTGCTACTTTATCCACGTCCTTCTGTGAGAAAAAGCATCTTCAAAGGGCCCTTTAAAGAAATACGTTTGCTTTGTTCAACGTTTTGATCGCTGATAATGATAACCTTTCACTCAAAAAACAGAAGGAGCTGAGGATTTTAGGCTCTTATTGAAATACTGTTTTTACTCTTAGGCAGTAACTTAAGGCGAGACGCTGCAGGTGAATAGGGGAAAACCTTAAATTTAAAGATATTAATTGTAAACTTCTCCTGTAGTTTACTCACATAAATGTAAGAAAAAAATATATTACAAGTTTTTCATCATGTCATGTTTTCATGTAGAAATAAGGCATTTTATGTGTAAAAACAGCCAAAAATCCACATATTTGGGACATTTAAATCTGAAAAATGGACCGAACCAGGTTTAAATTTCTTGGTTCTTTTTCTAAAATATTAGTTATAAAAATGTACAGAGGGGATTTTGGATTTCTTATTTAGTTTTTAAGTAAACTAGATTGGACTGAAAATTGTCCTAAAAATTCAAACTTCGCCTCATTTTTTTTAACTTAAAACT
>CM033637.1:16316618-16358495 GCA_019453435.1 Rhinogobius similis
TGTCACTTTTGAGCGTATCTTTGTGGCTTTTAGCCGCGTCTTGGTGCATCGAGTTGCGTTTGATGTTTGTCGGCGCGTTTTTGTCACTTTTGAACGCATTTTTATCAATTTTGGTCACGCTTTTGTCGCTTGTTTCAGAACATGTTAGCAGGGTTTTTTTCCCATAAAATCAAAGCAAGACATTTTGTTGCTTGTGGAAGGCTAAACAACAGGAGAAAAAGTGTGTTTGAACTGACAGCTGCATTAAAGACAGAAACAGTGAATCACGATACGACGATTTCACAAAAAAAGCAGATTGTCACAGGGACGAGCTCACGATTCGATTTTTTATCACCGTATCACTCAGCACTACTCATATTATAACTTAACTGAACCATTAAAATAGTTAAATTGTGTTACAAACAGCACATTCCTCTGGGTTCTCACGGTCAGTTTGGACGATAACGAACCATCCGTCTCCATCTGATCCATAACATTTCATTACGACGACAAATAAAACGCTTTGAACACTTTTAAATGCAATTGTAATTTCTATTGACAACCAGGGCTGTGCAATATATCGCAAAAGTATCGATATCGCAATATTGTCTGACGCAATAACGCAAAGAAGCCTTCATTCACAATATTTCTTTTTTTTTTTTTTTATTCATTTATTTTGGTTCAATCTACAATAGAAATAATCACTGATTAGTCGGCGACTAAAATAAGTATGATGCTTTTTGAAGATGTCACAGGTGGAGGGACTCCGTTTTAGAACTCAACTCTACTTCCTGTCATTTTAACCTTTTATTTGTGAAATTTTTTCACAGAACTTCACAGAACTACAATAAATAATTGCCACAGGTGCCCTCCCACCAAACTACGTCATAAAAAGCTGTCGTATACAAAAATGTAAATCTATCTGAGCTTAAAATGGCTTGAATTTATCATTTTGATCTGGATTTGAGTAGATTTGACTCGATGAGATTTAATTGTTGATGTGATGCAGAATATTTCATGGTTTTCTGACTGCTCATCGCGATAATTTTGCTTAAAATAAGAAAATAAATGTGTCAGTGGTAAGTAAAATGATCTTAACCCAGTGACAGATCATTTGGATTGAAATAAGAAATAATGTATTGAAACAAGTCACAAACGGTTTGAAACAAGTGAAATAATCTAGTTCCATCGAATAAATCGTCTCCACTGATCTTAACGAGTCAAAACGTCTGAAATTCAGATTAATATCCTCAAATCAAGACATTTAACTCAGCTAGAACTTCATTATTTGCAGTGTGGGCGGTTTGTGAAGAAATGTTGAAAAAAGTTGAAAAATACAGGAAGTAGACAGTAGCTTCTAAATTAGGATTTAATTATTGAGTAAATTATGAAAAATATGTGCAAGGAATACATTTTATTAGCAGTTTTTAGAATCAAAATCAAGATGTTATGCATTTTATGTTGTTAAATAATAATGTAAACCAAACAACATCTGCTGCCAGTGTGCAATCAGGAAATAAAAATCGTAAACCAGGCAGTATCTTTAGCAAAATCTGAAATATCATAATTTGGATTGAAATAAGAAATAATTTATTAAACAAGTCACAAATGGTTTGAAACAAGTGAAATAATCTAGTTCCATCAAATAAATCGTCTCCACTGATCTTAACGAGTCAAAACGTCTGAAATTCAGATTAATATCCTCAAATCAAGACATTTAACTCAGATAGAACTTCATTATTTGCAGTGCAGACTTTAACTCCTCGACCTCTCGTTCACCTCTAAGACGTCACGCGGCCTTAAACCTTCAGACAGAGCACCCCGCCGTCCCGCCGTCCCGCTGGCGTCTCCGTCACCTCCTCATCCCTCATCCCTCACCTTCATGTGGCGTAAAACTACACAAGAACCACCGACTGAAAAGGACCGCTTTGCCAAAGAGGAACCACAAAGTCCCCTCCCTGCATTGATCCCGTCATCGCTCGGGTCGGTTTACAGCCGGACCCCCTGCGGTCCGCGACGGCGATACACAAAACCGGTCTTTAAAAGGCGTTTGCCAACTTTTGCTCCGGGAGGAAAAGAGTGTTGGACCTCGGCTGAAGTTACAAATAACACAGATGCCTCTCCGGTGGCATTTTGATGTACGATCGGCTGGAAACGTGCCATTAATTCACTTTCATGAGAAGAACCGCAAGACCGCAGAAGACTTTGTAACGTGAGCCTCGAGGCTAATGGAAAAGGATGGATCAAGGGCAAAAAAAAACTCAAACCGCACCATTTTCTACAACAATTACTGAATAAGTTAATGGAGAAAACCCAACAGAATACTTTTTTTTTTCTTCATTTCAGGAAGGGAAAACTTAAAGGGCCTATGACAGATTGGACGACTCATTTCACTTAAATGCAGTTCAGATAAATATATTCAAAATTTTGCTAAAACACTTTTAACACTTTTATTTCGCTTTAGCAATTTTTGAGGTTTTTTGTTTTACTTCCTGGTTGTAAATGATGACATCACAGTAGGAAATTACCGAGCAACCACACTGTATGTAAATAGACAAGGATAGTATAGTTAAAGGGCCCATGACAGATTGAAATACACATTTAACTAAAATGCAGTTAAGATAAATATATTCACATTTCTACTAAAATCTTTACAAATTAAACCCCAGTTTAGCGATATTTTAGGTTTTAAATTTTACTTCCTGGTTGTAAAGTATGACATCACACTAGGAAATTACCATAGCAACCACACTGTACATTGGCCAAAACTCCTCTAACGTCACAGATTTTTTCATTTGACAAAGAGAAACACACGTGAACTCCTTTATTTTGTTGAATCAATGTTTAAAGGGTCAAAAAAGTAGTTTATTTTGTGTAAATTATGCATGACCTTTGTCTCCCCAGTGTGATGTCATCAGTTTGTTTACTTCCTGTAATTGTCGACAGATTGTTCAACTTTCCTCCACAAACAGCGACTTGATTGGTGTAAAACTATAATTTGTATTTACAAGAGGTATTAATACACTGAATAAAGTCAAAATTAGAAAATCATAAAAACCTGTCATACGCACATTAAGCTTATTGTAAATTGTTCATATCTGGGGTTTAGTTGATTATTGTTCATATCTGGGGTTTAGTTGATTAATAAAGATACTTTATAAGTTAAATGGGGTTGATCATTATAGATCTATTGTATTTTATTCTTATTTTATACATATCTTATTTTGTTTATAATACTTTACTGTCTCTACTGGTCGGTTGCACATGTAACAACAAGAATTTCCCCTGGGGGATAAATAAAAGTAATTCTGATTCTGATTCACTGTACATTGAGCCAAATTCATCTAATGTCACAGATAAAAAAAAAAAAAAAAATACACATAAAAATACATGTGAACACCTTTTTGATTGAATTAATTAATAAGGGTTAAAAAAAAGTAGTCTCTTTTGTGTAAACCATGGGTAATCTTTGTCTCCACAGTGTGATGTCATCAATCTGTTTGCGTCCTGTAACTTTCTACAAATTTTTCAACTTTTCTTCACAAATGGCCACCTGATTGTTGTGAAACTTTGATTTATATCTACAGTAGCTTTTAATAACCAAATAAAGACGAAATTAGAAAATCGTGAAAACCTGTCATACGCAAGGCAAGGCAAGTTTATTTGTAGAGCACAATTCATACACAAGGCAATTCAGAGTGCTTTACGTAACAGGAAAAGTTGCATAAAAATTACAAAACACAAACACACACAGAATCATTTTAAAATAAAGTGCTTTAAAAGAGAAGAAGAGTGCAGATAGATCTTTCAGTCGTTTGTACGTCTAAACAGAACTGTTTTTAGTCTGGATTTAAACATTGTCAGAGTGGAGGCACCAGCAGGAGGCCGGTCCATGTTTAGTCCTGACTCTGGCACCAGCAGGAGGCCGGTCCATGTTTAGTCCTGACTCTGGCACCAGCAGGAGGCCGGTCCATGTTTAGTCCTGACTCTGGCACCAGCAGGAGGCCGGTCCATGTTTAGTCCTGACTCTGGCACCAGCAGGAGGCCGGTCCATGTTTAGTCCTGACTCTGGCACCAGCAGGAGGCCGGTCCATGTTTAGTCCTGACTCTGGAACCAGCAGGAGGCCGGTCCATGTTTAGTCCTGACTCTGGCACCAGCAGGAGGCCGGTCCCTGAGGTCCTCAGAGTGTAGATGGTTCATGTCAGATGTTCTTTGGTGCTTTGGAGAGACTTGAACACAAGCAGAGCTGCTTTAAAGTCTATTCTCGGAGCCACAGGAAGCCAGTGCAGAGACCTGAGCACGCACTTTAAGCTTCCTCTGTCATATGTTTTGTTGAGACAGCAAAGCGACAAAGTATGAAGCGGAATGTCCTGAGATCGCCTTTGTTCTGGGTCATCACTTTTCACTTGTCCACCTATGCACCTTTTCGTGAAAACGTGGTACTCGCCGCCAACGAAAACTCAATCCTGCTCCGAAAACCAGATCTGGCGACTGAGGGAATGAGCGCTGGCAGACGCAGGTCAGCCAGAGGAAAATGTGATCAGAGGAAACCGTCGCGTCGACCTGAGCCCGTCTGAGCCACGCGTCAGGTCATGGCCACCGTCTGTTTATGTGTTTTTGTAAAGAGTGTCCACTTTTTGACACTGATTGTTTTAATGTGGAATAATAGCTATCAGACAAAGTTTATTTTGCAGCAAAGTTCCTTTCTTTGTTGGGGAATCTCAAAATCTTAAGCCGTTTGTTCCAGTTGGCAAATTAATTTTCTATGACTGCATGGTTAGTATGAGCTGTTGATCTCATGTAATCGAATATAATGGAAACAAGTTTTATTCATCGTTCAGCTGCTCTTTCTTTCATTTTATTGAAGGTCACCACTCTCCACACATGTCACAACCTGCCATACATTACACTGAGGAGAGAGAAAGAGAAAGAAAGAGAAATAGTTTAAAGAAGATTAAAGAAACTGTCGAAACGCTTTCAAAACTTTTCTGTCCATTTGACCCAAGCTAACAAGACAACAACTGCACAGGGATCAATAAAAATAACGTGTTATAATTCAAAGCACTAGAAAAAAGTGTATTTATGTAAAAAGTAGGGATGCAACAATGCAAATTTTTTTAAAGCCGATTTCGATACTTGGGCTTTAAGCATCTGCCGATATCAGCCGATAGCTCTGCAGAGACTGAAAACATTTATTCTCAGACATTTATTTTCTTTATAAAGTATGACAAACTACACAAATGACTTATGCAACTGTTCTTTATCCTTCAATTAACAACAGAGCAATTTTGCATAAATAAAACCTCAAACATCATGAAACGCTCTGGACCAATCACGGGCCTGTCAATAGTGTAGTTTAGCGCATTTTTACGTATCGCCACAGATATTCAATACCAGTATCGGTATCGGTGCATCCCTCGTAAAAAGGCAGATAAAGCTAATTCAGGCCCAAACTAAATAATCAGTCGACAGATTTTGGTCGACTTAAACCAGTGTTTTTCAACCATTTTTGAGTTGTGGCACACATTTTGGGTTTAAAAGCTGCCACGGCATGCCACCTACCACTGAAACATCACCAAATCAGACCATTTAGTTAAAAATATTGTATATAATGAGGTAAATAATGTCTGTGGCACTGTCTAGTTCTTTAAATTTGGTAATAGTGATGGTTTTGCGTTCTTTTTTTGGTGCAAACCTTGCTCAGGACACTCCAAAAAGGTAAATTAGTTCGTTAAATCCGCATTTGTGAATCTGTGAACTCAAACTGGACGTTTTCACAAGGCACAGCTGGCAAAACCTCAAGGCGCACTAGTGTTCCCCGGCACTGGCTGAAAATCAAGGGACTAAACGACAAAAGATCAACCGCCCGATTACCGTGAATGGAGTAAGCTCTGTTGGAGAAATGTCTTGCTTAGAGACACAACAGTGAAATGACACAAAATGAACCCTGAGCGTGTGTTTAAAGGGAAAAAAAATCACTGACCCAACGTCCAAGAAAAGGTTACTGCTCGAACTGTCATTTTAGAAAGTTATCGATTTAACTTTTTTACCACAAATAACAATATTATTTAATCCTTTCTTGAAAAAAATCTAGTCAACATTGATCATAACGTAATAAAAGGAAAACTACTTTTAAACAAGTAACTCAACTCAAGTATTTTTCTGTACAATAACTTTATTTGCACAATTCACCATATTCTGGGGTATTCCTCAGACAATGAGACACGTATTAGGGTTTACATGGGACCAATAAAGTTGGGAACCACTGGGACATTACAAGTCAAAAGTACATTTCTTCTAATCCGTCCAGTGCAAAAGTTCAAGTTCGAGTGATCAGTCATTTTGTCTCGATGTTGACACTGGAAAGTCCTTCATTAGAATCTCCAAATCTCTGCAGAACACGCTCTCCGGTGCAGCTTTCCTTCCAATCTGGCTTCCAAGCGTCAAAGTATGGCCCAGTAAAGTGTAGCTGTTCTGATAAAAAATCTACTCAACGTTGATCACATCGTAACAAAAGGAAAACTACTTTTAATCAAGCAACTCCTCACTTGCATAACCGTTTGTAATTGCAGATTTTACATCAGATGTTCTAAAAATAAAGCATTTTTCTGTACAATAGCTTTATTTGCATAATTCACCATAATTCTGGGGTTTTGCTCAGACAATGAGACACGTGTTAGGGTTTACCTGGGACCAATAAAGCTGGGAACCACTGGGACATTACAAGTCAAAAGTACATTTCTTCTAATCCGTCCAGTGCAAAAGTTCAAGTTCGAGCGATCAGTCATCTTGTCTCGATGTTGACACTGGAAAGTCCTTCATTAGAATCTCCAAATCTCTACAGAACATACTCTCCGGTGCATCTTTCCTTCCAATCTGGCTTCCAAAAGCGTCAAAGTATGGCCCAGTAAAGTGTAGCTGTTCTGATAAAAAATCTACTCAACGTTGATCATATCGTAACAAAAGGAAAACTACTTTTAAACAAGCAACTCCTCACTTGCCGTTTGACAAGCTGTGATTGCAGAATTTACATCAGATGTTCTAAAAATAAAGTATTTTACTGTACAATAGCTTTATTTGCACAATTCACCATAATTCTGGGGTTTTACTCAGACATGGGACCAATATAGCTGGGAACCACTGGGACATTACAAGTCAAAAGTACATTTCTTCTAATCCGTCCAGTGCAAAAGTTCAAGTTCCAGTGATCAGTCATTTTGTCTCGATGTTGACACTGGAAAGTCTGTCATTAGAATCTCCAAATCTCTGCAGAACACGCTCTCCGGTGCAGCTTTCCTTCCAGTCTGGCTTCCAAGCGTCAAAGTATGGCCCAGTAAAGTGTGGCCGTCCGACCGAGGATTACACAAACGCTCGCGGTAATGCTTAGCTCAGTGTCACGGCTCATTTTTCAGCGCGTTTGACCAAAGCCACCGAAGACCTGGAAACCGATCCCAACATCTGTCCGCTGCTGGGATCTTAACCGTAACCACACCAGTTTTTGGCTTTTCGCTTTGGCACAGGGTCGGCGGTAGCTACGGGGAATTACACGAAACTGAGTCAGACGGGAGAAGGAAAAAAAGGCAGAGACAGAGAAAGAGACGGATAGAGGGAACTATAAGGACAAGAAACGAAAGTCAGGTCAGGTGAGTGCACAGCAAAGCAGACATTTAAATATTAGCTAAAATGTTCATCTTGTTTTGAGTAGTTTCGACTGGTAGCATCAGCGTTTTTCAACTTTTTTGGAGTTGTGGCCCACGTTTTGGGTTTAAAAGCTACCACGGCACGCCACCTACCACTAAAACATTACCAAATCAGAGTGTTTAGTTAAAAATATTGTATATAACGACGCAAATAATGTCTGTGGAGGAACGCTTTAGATTAAGATTCCTTAATAAACTATTTATAATGCATTAATAAGCACTTGTTATGTGTTTTTAAGCACTTATAAGGCATTTACAAGCATTTATTAGCGTGATAATTGAAAATAATGTAATATGCAGCTCATTGATGCTCTGTACATGTGGTTTATTCACACAAACACGTGTTGGCTCATGGATTATAAACATGTATGAGGCGTTATAAGTGCATAAACAAACTATTAGTGCTTATTAACATCTTATAAATAGTTAAGGAACCTTAATCTAAAGCGTTACCGTCTGTGGCGCTGTCTAGTTCTTTAAATGTGGTAATCGTGATGGTTTTGCGTTATTTTTTGCTGCAAATGTTGCTCAGGACGCTCCAAAAAGGTAAATTAGTTTGTTAAAGTCGTATTTGTGAATTTGTTAACTCGAACTGGACTTTTCTCAAGGCACAGCTGGTAAAACCTCAGGGCGCACTAGTTGAAAATCAAGGGGTTACATATCTGTCTGATATTTATACATTCTTCCTGACTGGCCGGCTAACTTAGGCCGGATGCACAACAGATTTTAACACCTCCTCTGATTTTAAGTGCACAGATCTCAGACATAAGAACATTTTGCAACGATTACTTGTCTCACACGCGCAAAAACTTGCCATTTTCAGGAGAGATTTGATACAAGCAACGGATTACAAGTGTCACAAGATCGAACGGGGTCAAAATGAAAACAAGGACACGAGTCAGCTGCCTGTCCATGTGCTGTTATTTAGAACGAAAATGAAACAAATAGAAACATGTTGAGCTGTGGGGCTATGAGCAAGCCCACACCAGCCCGCCGCCTCTCCCCGCGGGCAACGCCAGAGAAATGGAGCGTCCAGCCCCTCTCGAGGAGACGGGTTCCAGAGCCCAGGCTGTGCGTGGAGGTGAGGCCGACTATATCTAGTCGGAAACGCTCGACCTCCCGCACAAGCTCAGGCTCCTTCCCCCCCAGCGAGGTGACATTCCATGTCCCCAGAGCTAGTTTCTGTGTCCGGAGATCTGGTCGTCGAGGTCCCCGCCTTCGACTGCCTCCCAGATCTCCGCGCACCGGCCCTCACGGATCCTCCTGCGGGTGGTGGGTCCACGGGAGGACGGCCCCACGTCCGCTTCGTTCGGGCTGGGCCCGCCGGGCCCGTGGGAAAGGCCCGCCACCAGGCGCCGCTGCCGTCGAGCACCCACCCCAGGCCTGGCTCCAGGGTGGGGCCCCGGTGACGCCGATCCGGGCGACGTAACTGGCCTCGTTATTAAACAATTCATAAGGGGCTTCTGAACCGCTCTTCGTCTGACCCGTCACCCAGGACCTGTTTGCCATGGGTGACCCTACCAGGGGCATGAAGCCCCCGACAACATAGCTCCCAGGATCATTCGGGTACTCAAACCCCTCCACCACGTTAAGGTGGCGGTTCAAGGAGGGGTAAGGTCTATTCCAGGGTACTGGAGAGGAGAATCCGACCGATAGTCGAACCTCGGATTCAGGAGGAGCAGTGTGGTTTTCGTCCTGGTCGTGGAACACTGGACCAGCTCTATACCCTCCATCGGGTGCTCGAGGGTTCATGGGAGTTTGCCCAACCAGTCCACATGTGCTTTGTGGATCTGGAGAAGGCATTCGACCGTGTGCCCCGGGGCGCCTTGTGGGGAGTGCTCCGGGAGTATGGGGTCCGGGGCCCTTTGTTAAGGGCTGTCCGGTCCCTGTATGACCGGAGCAGGAGCTGCGTTCGCATTGCCGGCAGTAAGTCAGACCTGTTCCCAGTGCATGTTGGACTCCGCCAGGGCTGCCCTTTGTCACCGGTTCTGTTCATAGTTTTTATGGACAGAATTTCTAGGCGCAGTCAGGGCGTGGAGGGCGTCCGGTTTGGGAACCACAGGATCTCACCTCTGCTGTTTGCAGATGATGTCGTCCTGATGGCTTCCTCAAATCAGGACCTGCAACATGCACTGGGACGGTTTGCAGCCGAGTGTGAAGCGGCTGGGATGAGGATCAGCACCTCCAAATCCGAGGCCATGGTTCTCGACCGGAAAAAGGTGGCTTGCCCTCTCTGGGTGGGTGGAGAGTCCTTGCCTCAAGTGGAGGAGTTCAAGTATCTCGGGGTCTTGTTCACGAGTGAGGGAAGGATGGAGCGTGAGATTGACAGGCGGATCGGTGCAGCGTCTGCAGTGATGCGGGCACTGTATCGAACCGTTGTGGTAAAGAAAGAGCTGAGTCGAAGAGCGAAGCTCTCATTACGTCAATCACGCCGACCCTCACCTATGGTCATGAGCTTTGGGTAATGACCGAAAGGACAAGATCGCGGATACAAGCGATCGAAATGAGCTTCCTCCGCCGGGTGGCTGGGCGCTCCTTAGAGATAGGGGTGAGGAGCTCCAGTCACACGGGGAGCTCAGAGTAGAGCCGCTGCTCCTCCACGGCGAGAGGAGCCAGCTGAGGTGGCTCGGGCATCTGTTCCGGATGCCTCCTGGACGCCTCCCTCGGGAGGTGTTCTGGGCATGTCCCACCGGGAGGCGGCCCCGGGGTAGACCCAGGACACGCTGGAGGGACTATGTCTCTCGGATGGCCTGGGAACGCCTCGGGATCCCCCCGGAGGAGCTGGAGGAAGTGTCTGGGGTGAAGGAAGTCTGGGAGTCCCTGCTTAGACTGCTGCCCCCGCGACCCGGCCCCGGATAAGCGGAAGAAGATGGATGGATGGATAGAAACATGTTATTTCTACAGAGAGTGGCGGACTTACCATTAGGCAACTGGCCACAATTGCCTGGGGCCCCCAACCTAAAGGGGCCCCCAATAAGCTGCCCTTCCTCATCATTACAGACGCAAGGGTCTTCAAACTAAGCTAAATAGTCAACGAACTACAACATGATAAAATTGCACATGAATATGATGTATTTAAATTTGGAGCTGCGACCCGACAAACGGAGCTACTCGGGCAGCGCCTCCCAGAACTCGTGGAGATACAAATCTGCCTAAAAATCCTCCGGTGCAGATCGTTTATTTCAGCAGTGCAGAGGAAACCGAAGACAAAAAACACGAGTCAAGTCAGGTGAGTCTCCTGAGCCGACTTCCTTCGCCGCTGGCTCGTTTACAAAAGTCTAACGCTGATGTAGACGTCGACGTAGTGGACGTGCCATGTAGCGCTGACATTACACCGACGATACGCTGTGGAGGTTCTGGCAGCCATCTTGAATTCCCCTAAAGTAAAGAGGCTGTTTTTGATTAATGAACGAGCGGTTCACCTCACGGAGCAGAGTCAGGCCTGCAGCCGAGGGAAACACAGAGGAAAACAGAACTCCAATGGAATCAGTTTAGCTTTAAATTTACATCGATTATTTTAAAACTTTTTTACACTCAAATTTAGAGCAATCAGCTGCAGAGTTTTGGGTTTAAAAGCTATCACGGCACGCCACCTACCACTCAAACATCACCAAATCAGACCGTTTAGTTAAAAAAATTGTATATAACAACGCAAATAATGTCTGTGGAGTAACTCTTTAGATTAAGGTTCCTTAGTAAACTATTTATAATGCATTAATAAGCACTTGTTATGTGTTTTTAAGCACTTATAAGGCATTTACAAGCATTTATTAGCGTGACAATTGAAAATAATGTAATATGCAGCTCATTGATGCTCTGTACATGTGGTTTATTCACTCAAACATGGATTATAAACATGTATGAGGCGTTATAAGTGCATAAACAAACTATTAGTGCTTATTAACATCTTATAAATAGTTAACTAAGGAACCTTAATCTAAAGCGTTACCGTCTGTGGCGCTGTCTAGTTCTTTAAATTTGGTAATAGTGATGGTTTTGCGTTATTTTTTAAAAAAAATTTTGTTTCCATCTGCACATTTGCAACATAATGTCATCAAAATATATTACACATTACCAGGCTTATCGGCTTATAACAGTTTCAGTTGTAATTGCTTAAAAATAGATGTTTTAGCTGAGTATTTGTACAACTTATAACTCACAATCAGGGAAAAATAGTAGCTGGAAAACCATAAGTGATCCCCGCATAATAATACATGATTGTGATTGCAAAAGAGCCCCCCGTGCTTTGTCGCATTTATGTCCTGAGAGTTTAATACAACCTCTTAAATGCACGCATACAGGGGCAATAAACTGCACAGACTCAGTGTTTTGTTTCCTTTAATGACCCAACACGGGGGTCAAAGAAATAAAATAAAGGTTTTCAGACAAACACGTGCAGCTGCCAGGCCTCTCCGGCTTCCATTCACACGAGCCGTGCCCCCGGAGCGCTCTTAAACCCGGGCTTAATAGGAATTATGAATTACAGTGGTTATAAAAGCGCTATATTCAGAGAAGTCACAAACAAAAACAGTGGAGTTACACAGGAAGGCGAAGTGCTGTAATTTTGGTTGGTAGTCGACGTGCACGCTCATATTTGTCTGTCAACAGCAGCACCAAATTACAAGCCTTCAGTTTCACTTCCTCTCCGTGTTTTTAAACTATAACTTAAAACTATAACTTCACCTCCTTAGTGTTTCTATTTTTTCAAGTTCGATGACAGCCTTTCAGACGTACATTTGAGGAAACTAATTTATTGTCATTTTTTTTTTTTTTTTGCTATTATAATTGAGTTGTTTATTTTTTATGGTCATTTTAATTTAAATTGATTTCAAAAAAATGTTTCAATTATTAAGTTGTAATCTGTATTATTATTATTATTTTTTTTTTTTTATATATATTCTGTAATTTGTATGTCTAGTATCAAAAATGGCACAGATGTAAGATTTTATACAAAGAGCTGAAGAAAAATAGTTAATTGCAAAAAAAAAAAAAAAGAATTGTCAATCGTCGGGCAAAACTGTAAATCACAAACTTTATTACTGGAAAATATGTCGGTTTGGACGACCAGAGCACCCCAAGGTCTGAGGTTCAATTCCCCCGCTTCACCCACCTTACTCTGAAGTGTAAGTCTTCATTATTATTAGAACTTGCAGAATTTCTTATCCAAATCCAAATCCACTTTATTTGTAGCACATTTTATAAACAGAACTGTTTCCAAAGTGCTGCACACACAAACATAAAAACAGCAAAACACTATGTAATAACAACTCAATTTGATCTTACTGCTTGTAAAACCAGTAAAATCAAATCCAAGCCAAATGATAAAACCATAAAATAGAAATAAATTAATAGAATAAATACATTTTAAAAATGCTAAAAACACAGAGGACCACACACTCACGCGGTGTTAAACGCCAGAGAATAAAAGTGGGTCTTAAGACGAGACTTAAACACTCCACAGTGGGGGCTGTTCGCACGTGGGGGGCGGAGCGTTCAGAGTTTGGGGCCGACCACAGAGAAAGCCCCGCCCCCTGGTTCTAAGTCTGGTCTTAGGCACCAGGAGCTGGAGCCGGCCCTCGGACCTCAGAGCGCGGGGGGGGCGACACATTTGGATGAGGTCCGAGATGTTCTGTGGGGCCAGTCCATTCAACGCTTTAAAAACAAACAATAACATCTTAAAATCAACTCTAAAATGAACAGGAAGCCAGTGCAAAGACGCTGAAATCGGAGTCATGTGCTCTGGTTTTCTGGCTCCAGGTAAAAGGCGCTGCAGAATTTTTTCAAGCGGGAAAGTGCATGGTTATAACATTTGTCAATATGAAGAATTACCAATCCACCAAATTATGAAAAATGACATTGAACACAATAAACCGAAAAGCAAAATAAATACTGCATAATGTCTAATGGTTAATAATGTTCTACTTTATGTAATTATTTTGGCTTTTATAGATTACAACATTTTGAGTTTGTGTAATGCATTGTGCACTACAGCTTTGATAAGGGTCAACTTTAGGGCTGTCGTCGACTAAAGACATTCTTGACCTGCCCCATCGACCGATTAGTCGACTAAAAAGGCAAAAATATATAGTGACGGCTGAAAGTGTTGGCACCCCTGATTTCTTTCCTATAAAACGTAGTATTTCTCCCCAAAAATATTTGTTTTCAGGTGTGATTTTTATATTGCCCACAGCTGTTACTTACCCCTGGTGGGTTCAAAGCATCACAAGCTTAAATTAAGTTATTTATCTACAATTTTGAAAGAGTGCCAATCATTTTATCCGACCCACTTTTGGAGTTTAGTGTGAAATTATATCAAATTAGCCTTTTTTTCTCAGTTTTTTTCATGTTGTTCCAAAACACACAAAGGAAATAAACATGTAAAGCAAAACAAGTGGAACTGTATTCAGTGGTGCCAACACTTTCAGCCGTGACTGCATCTAAAAAAATATAAGTATCTCCGTTTATCTGACCCAAACTGCTCTCAAAAGATCACAACTGCACAGAAGTTCATGCAAAAACAACAATTTACACAGAAAGTTGTTCATAAACAGTGTATTTATGTTAGATTTATATATAAATGAGATGAAACTCATGATTTACTCCACAGTCTTCAACTGACTCACTTCACATCTTCTCGTTTTGGCTGTTTTTTCCGCACACATTTGTTAAATGTAAATAAAATAATTAGTCGACTAATAAAAACGTTGCTCGACTAAGACGCCGTTGACCGATTAATCGACTAAACCAGTGGTTCTCAAACTTTTTCAGTTGTGACCCTGAAAATAACAATAGTTCACATTCGTGACCCCCAAACACAAAAAATAGGCGACACGCAAAAGGATAAATTAGCCTTAAATCTAATGTTTGATTTCATTTTGAGAATATAGACCTAGAAAAATTACTCTGATCGTCCGACAAACACTACATTCACCGCTGCATTTGAAGGTGTCAGGCCTTGTGTAACTCTATTGTATCAGTTTTTCCTCGTCATCTGGAGACCCCTGGAAATAATTTCGTGACCCCCATTGGGATCCCAACCCCTAGTTTGAGAACCACTGGACTAAACGACTAAAGCAGGCATGTCCAAACTCAGGCCCGGGGGCCAAATGCGGCCCTCAGACCAATTTTTCTTGGCCCTCAGGCTTCCTGGTGAACTGGCCCACATTGTCCTGATAAGTACTATTTACAGCACATTTCAGATTTTCTACAATTCCAACCTAAATAACTAACATTTTGGTGCCACACAGACCTGATATTAAGGCACTGAGACTGAATGTAGATGTGGTGGAGCTTAAAACATCAGATAAATGCAGCTTTTTTGAACGTTTTGGATTGATTTGTGGCCCTCCGCTTGGTCTATATTTCAATATGTGGCCCTCGATGGATAAAGTTTGGACACCCCTGGCCTAAAGGATCGCAGCCCTCGTCCACTTCATCATTCCTTTCCAAAGCATTCCCTCCCTTTTAGCCCCAAAATATAAAACATGCTCTGTGTAAACCGCAAAAAACACAACAACGATTGCAGTTTTCTCTTCATCAGTAACACAACATCGATCTGGTCTCACAGCTTGAATCTGACAGAAAGCATTGTCTCGATAATGCTTAACAGACCCTGGACATTTTTCACCAAACAGAAACCATTACTGCCATGTGGCCTCTCATTAAAGCGCGCAGCCCGGGCCGTTCAGAGCGCTTTCACAGCTCGTTGGGTTTCTGAGCGAGGAGTCCAGCTCAGACTTTGGATCTTGCTCGTTCCGTTTCGCTGGTTTTAATGACGCGCCGACTTTTTATGGATATTTTTTGGAGCGTTTGGTTAAATATGATGTTTGACCTATTTTCCACAAAGCAGTCTTCTCAAAGTAAAAAGGTTTCATTGGCGGCGCAGGGCAGGGCCGGGCGATACGGCAAACAATGATTATCGCGATTTTCTTGGGTCCAGATCGTGATTTCGATTTGATCACGGTTCGTCTTCATTTTGTGTTTTTCAATTGCCTTTAACAGAACTGCACGATTTAGGAAAAAGATCCAATTGTGATTTCTCTGACCCGTGCAATTGTGATTATTCACCTTATTCCTGAAGTTGTCGTACGCGCCGCCGTCTTGTTTCCGTTGTAGTTCACACGGAGCAGACGAGCTCAACAGAAAATAAGTTCTACTCGACTAAAAAGCCGTTTTCAGGAAATCGTTGCGTTGTTGACTTGTTGTTGCTCGTGTTCATTAAACATTTTACACAAATCAATCTACTTTATGTAACATTTTAGCCTCAGCTTTTCCCTCGTTCGTCATTAGCTTTAACGGAGTTCTTGTCAAACAACAGAAGTGCAAATCTGTGGCAAAAAGAGGCAAAAGTGGGCGGGGCAGAATAAGGTGAATATTTGCGATTTATGTTTTAACAATAGGATTCTGTTCAAATTCACATTTTAAACCAAATTTAGTTGCATTTTTGTCACATTGAGTTGTTTGTCATATTTAAACGCGTCATGTCATGTTTTTGTTGCGTTTTGGTGCGTTGTGTCATGTTTATGGGCAGGTTTTTGTCACTTTTGAGTGTATCTTTGTGGCTTTTACAAGTTTTTCATCATGTCATGTTTTCATGTAGAAATAAAGCATTTTATGTGGAAAAAATTTAAAAAATCCGCATATTTGAGACATTTAAATCTGAAAAATGGACAGAACCAGGTTTAAATTTCTTGGTTCATTTTGTCACATAAAAAAAATTACAAAGGGGATTTTGGAGTTCTTATTTTTCTAGTTTTTAAGTAAGATTGGACTGAAAATTGTCCTAAAAATTCAAATTTTGCCTCATTTTTTTTACTTAATACTTCCTAAGTCCTAAATGTCCCAGAGAAATCTATGGATGAAGTGGATTAAATGAAACAATAAAACCTCTTTTGGAGCAGATTGGACACATTTGTTGTTTCTACATGAAAGCCGAGAGAGCAAACTGATCAAAAAACAAAAAATGAAATGAGTTTTGCCTGTAGTGTCTCGCCTTAAAGTTTCCTAAAGTCTTCTGATCATGGTGAGGCCAAGATATGACGATGAGGCGATGTATATCAGCGTTTTTCTCCGTTAAAATGTCTGACGGCGTCGTGTTCTTCCAGCTCAAACCTCCCACAGTCAGTGTTTACATTCTGCACATGTCAAACTCAGACACTTCACAGACACAGACGCTTTAGAGCAGGGAACGGGGCGAGCGCAGCAGGTATTTGACTATTTGGAGCTGCATTTTCACTGTCGCTCAAAAAACTTTCTCAAATTCTGGCTCAAAATCCCCTTTTTTCACTCTCAAAAGGGTCCATGAGACGATTTTCTGGTCTGGACACATCTGTGGAGTGTGAGCAGTCAAATACATTCACGGCAAAAAATGTAAATCTATCGGAGCTTAAAATGGCTTGAATTTATCCTTTTGATCTGGATTTGAGTAGATTTGACTCGATGAGATTTAATTGTTGATGTGATGCAGAATATTTCACTGGTTTCAAGGTATTTCTGATGATCCTGCGATAATTTTGCTTAAACTAAGAAAATAAATGTGTCAGTGGTAAGTAAAATGATCTTAACCCACTGACAGATAATTTGGATTGAAATAAGAAATAATGTAATGAAACAAGTCACAAACGGTTTGAAACAAGTGAAATAATCTAGTTCCATCAAATAAATCGTCTCCACTGATCTTAACGAGTCAAAACGTCTGAAATTCAGATTAATATCTGAAATCAAGACATTTTAACTCATCTAGAACTTCATTATTTGCAGTGTAGACAGAGCAAAAATGTAAATCTATCCGATCTTAAAATGGCTTGAATTTATCATTTTGATCTGGATTTGAGTAGATTTGACTCGATGAGATTTAATTGTTGATGTGATGCAGAATATTTCACTGATTTCAAGGTATTTCTGACTGATAATACCATAAATTTGCGGTTTCAAATGGTTTGAAACAAGTGAAATAATCTAGTTCCATCAAATAAATCGTCTCCACTGATCTTAACGAGTCAAAACGTCTGAAATTCAGATTAATATCCTCAAATCAACACATTTAACTCATCTAGAACTTCATTTTTTGCAGTGTTCTAGATAGATATGTCCGATGCCATACTGTGGAACATTCCAGGCAAAGCAATAACAGTATTTCAGTATGTTGTGTATGTTTTTGCCTCTTTTTCCAATGGGATTGCACTTGTTTTGGCACTTCTGGTAGAGAGTGAACTCCTTTGACTTAACACAGCACCGTTTCTCTGTAAAACGATAGACGTAGAAGGAGAAACACAATTAACAGCGTCGCCCACGGCAACTTCCGGAATAAGTTGAGTAGGTCCTAATCAAGAGAAAACAAATCGACCAGGATTTGTATTATTAAATATTTATTGAATTGGTATTATGAGGATTTATATGGAAAGCAGCAGGCAGAAGACGGCGTGGAAAGAGTAATCTGCCGTTTAAATCCGTTAGTCTGGGGTTGTAAAGGGGCAGAAAATTTAAAAAAAATTCCCATGGGAATTTCAGCACGGGAATTTTCAGAAATAAAACATGGTCAAAACACATAAAACATCCCAGTCGGACCAAGTCTGCTTCAGTTTTTACTGCGGATTCTACCTTAAAGTTCCTCATAAAACCCTAGAGGTCACACTGGGCCATGGCATCTTTTTCTGCGGTTGCTCTCAGCTGTGATTGTGAAAGCACAAATATTTAAGTGTATTTGCAGGAGTCTGTATATCACTCCCTCGGTTCCAGAAGGCTTGAGTTCTCCCAATAATTTGATGTGTTATAGAGGTTCTTTTCTGTATGAACCGTTATTTTTATTAATTCTTTTGAGCTTGTGGATAGTTGTTAGTGTTAAGAGCTTTTGTCAGTGCCACGCCGGGGGAGGGGCATCTGAGATTTGAGGGGGTTCCCAGAGCTTTGTCTGGTCAGAGTTAGATCATCAATAATTTGTGCAAATTAAGGCGAGACACTACAAGCAAAACTCTTTTTTTTTTGTTTCAATTTTTTGTTTTTTGGTCAGTTAACTCTCCATATCGACTTTCATGTGGAAACAACAAACGTGTCCAATCTGCTCCTAAAGATGTTTTATTCTTCCATTGAATCCACTTCATCCATAGATTTCTCTGGGACATTGTAACTCCAAAGGACGTTTTCTTAAAATGCATTTTTCTCCCTCGAGACATAAAGATCATCCTTAAAGTAGATCCTACACCAAACTGTACAATCTGGACTCAACAAGATTTAGACCAAACGAACAGAAGGATTTTAATTCAATATCTAAATCTAAAATGGATTTATTGAAGTTTTAAGTTTAAAAAAATGAGGCGAAATTTGAATTTTAGGACAATTTTCAGTCCAATCTAGTTTACTTAAAAACGAAATAAGAAATCCACAATCCCCTCTGTACATTTTTTACAAAATGAACCAAGAAATGTATCAAGCCAAATCAAATCAAATCAATTTATTTTTATAATGCCCAAAATCACAACAACAGTTGCCTCGATGGGCCACAGGTAAAAGCAGTTCAGATAACTGTCCCAGAATGCCCCTGTCCTTTGACCCTCCTTTGCGGAAAAACTACAAAAAACCCCACGGGAAAAAGTATAAACCTCGGGGAGAACCACAGTGAAGGAGAGATCCTACTCCCACGGACGGACAGGCTGCAGAATTTAAACCTGGTTCTGCCCATTTCTAGATTTAAATGTCCCAAAAATGTGGATTTTTGGCCATTTTTTCACATAAAATGCCTTGTTTCTACATGAAAATATGACATGACGAAAAACTTGTAATATATTCATTTCTTACATTTATGTGAGTAAACTACAGGAGAAGTTTACAATTAATATCTTTAAATTTATGATATTCACCTGTAGTGTCTCACCTTAAATAGTCAAAACAAATGGTTGGATAATGAGAGTGGGAACATTAACATTATACTTGATGTCTATACATTTCAAACAAATCTTGGTAATCATTTTTTATCATTCATTCATTTGTCGGAGCCACAGCTTTGGATCGGGGGGGTCCGGCGAGTCTCCGGTCCACACAGGGGGCGCTTCAAGGAAAAAGGTTGGGAACCGCTGGTCTGAACATTGCGCAGACCATGTTTTTAGAAGTATTTCAGTCGACTACAGACGTAAATACTCTATCGCCTCAACACGCTGGGCTTGAACCTTTTACATGACGCTGCGGTTCTGCTGCAGCTGCGGAGGAGATTTCACGGTTTGCACTGAGCGGCCACTCCATGTATCCTTAAATAAATTTACTATCCCTGCGCGGACGCACCACTTAACGCTGGGCTAATGCTGATATATGGCGTTTCGTTGGGGGAAAGTCGTCGCATGCTAGGAACATTTTCATCTGTCACCGCTTGAGTTTTTGCATGTGTGAACGCGGAGGGCCTGTTATCTGAAATGGCTGGGCAGCGGTCGGGCTTTCCACTGCATTTGCAAAGAGTCTCGTCCAAACCAACATGGGAAGAATACTCTGTGCTAGCCCTAAAAGGAGAGCGCTTGGAAACCGTTTGGCAGCAGTCGCTCGTATCTGAGGCTCAGACCACAGTAAAGGATATGAGTGAGAGGTTGCCAGATTTGCTCGGCACTTTCCAGTACTTCGGAAAAGCCCAAGAATCTATTTAATAAGTGTGTGGGAAGGGGATGACATTTGAGTTTTTCCCTGCTTATCCCCGTGTCTGTGCCTCTTCAAGAGTGCTGTCGTTTTGGATGATTCATTTCTGTGAAAGCAAAGATGACAAGGCATTTCTTCTCTTTCCTTTAAAAGAATGAATGAGCGAACGCAGCGGGTCACTGTCTGTACGTGTCAAACTTAACCTCTGGGACAGTAAAGTAATTATGATTCTGAATGATTAGTTTCTGTTTCCAAAAGACTTAAACTTTTAATTTAAAACATTTTGGAGTTGTTGGGAGTACCGTAAAATTCTGACTATAAGCCGCTACTTTTTTCTTGTGATTTCAACCCGGCGGCTTATTCACCTTATTCTGGAAGTTGCCGTACGTGCTGCCATCTTGTTTTCGTTGTAGTTCACACGGGGCAGACGAGCTCAACAGAAAATAAGTTCTACTCGACTAAAAAGACGTTTTCAGGAAATCGTTGCGTCGTTGACTTGTTGTTGCTCGTGTTCATTAAACATTTTACACAAATCAATCTACTTTATGTAACATTTTAGCGGCAAGACTTTTCCCTCGTTCGTCATTAGCTTTAACGGAGTTCTCGTCAAACGGAAGTGCGTTTACAACAAAAGTGTGATCTGTGGCAAAAAGAGGCAAAAGTGGGCAGAATAAGGTGAATACAGCGTTGCGGCTAATTTATGTATTTTTACGTGAACGGCCTCTAGCAGGAAGCGCTAGAGTTGGACAGACGTGAAAGAGAGAGTGAGGAATACACTAGTTTGATTGTGTTTGAACAGTCAGTTTGCATCAGGCGCTCACCATCATCACAGAAAACACACAAGACATGAATATGACGCAGCTTTAAGTTAAAAACAATGGATGTGGAGCCAAAGAAGGAAACAGAGCTGCTGCACGTGAGCTTCATCCATGAGTCGATGGTGAGACGTCGGAGGCGACAGTGAAGAGCGACTCAGTGCACTGTGTGTCACAGGTGCTGTTTGGAGTTCAATTAAAACTGTGTGTGTTCCATCCTTCTGTGTAAATGTCTCATGTTAAACGTGGACACCTGCCGCTTATAGACAGGTGCCCCCTGTCTATGGACAAAGGTGGTTTTCTTTGTAAATATGGCTGGTGCGGCTTATACTCAGGTGCGCTCAATAGTCCCAATTTTACGGTAATTTAATATGAAGATCTTTTAATCTCACTTATCATTTAATTGAAAACATTAAAACATTTGCATTTTAATACTAGTATAGCTAATTTTTATGGAAGAAAGAGTCAAAGGCAATGCTAAGATAATTTTTTGGTCAAATTATTAAATAGATTTTTGTTTTACCCTTTTGAACAGTGATGCTGTTGGCTCTGCATTCCTGATTTATGTGAAGCTGAATAGTAATGTTCAAAGAAAAGTATCTAAATAAATAAGACTCTGGTGCTGCATCTGCTCCTACACAAGAATATTTGGGTGCATTATGCTTTTACTTATAACCAAAGGTGGGTATAGGATATTCAAAAATTGTACTCAAGATAAAAGTAATGCTTTTTAAAAATAATATCACCAAAAATCGTGGTCCAAGAAATGACTGACGTGAAAGCAAAATAGTATTTGGTCTACTCAAATAAGCAACTTTCAGGAAGTAACGTCTAATTTACAGTTTGAAGTTGATGTAACTGTAAGAACAAAACATTACATAAAACACAATTTGATATTTTCTGAGGATAATGTCTGGTCTGTTTGGTTACATTTGTTCCACCTCAAGGAGAAACCGATACACGGCACGAGATACTGTAAGTGATGATGTGGCTAAGGGCGGCTCGGAGCACGATTTTCCACCTCATGAGGCAGAGAAAACATTAAGGACACGTGAAGGCCGGTGGAAAGGTCAGTTTGACTCACTGTGTACAGGCCTCGTTTATGAAGACACAAAACGAATGGAGTTATAAAGCTGTCATCTTCCCCCAAGACCAAACCTGAGCCAAGAAGAATAAACCAAACACAGACAATATGTTCCTGCGTCGAATGGCCTTAACCGTGACAAACTGCCCAAATGAAATCATCTAACGAACCACAAACGCAACGGAATGGGGCGGAAATGGGACCCAAAAAAATCACAACGACAACCGTGTAACGCAGCGGGATCCGTTTAGACTGGCATCGTCGTTTTAAAATCAAAATTGACCGTGGAAGATTAATAACTGCAATAATGGGTCACGCAAATGTATAAACGTATTGCTTGGAACGGTTCAATATTACAGCAATGCGTCTTGCAAATAACCTCTGAATGTTAGATTAAATGGTGTGTGTTACATTAATCAAAAAAGGCAAAGCTTTTCGTTTCGATCCAATACCAAATATTGCAAGGCTGATCCAATAAAATGCATATAAAGTCCTCTGCCAAAAAGACTCTTACCTTTTATTGTTTGCTTGAACTGATCTAAAAATGAAATATATGTGCAGAGAAACTCAAAAAAGATTAAAATTTAATGCACTGATCGTTTCCTTCCATCATTTTGCATGTTGTGGGAATAAAAAAGTTTGACGATTTATTGCATTTTCAGCTACCAACCCTCATCCTCCCCATTTCGAACCAGAAGACTCTAGACCAGACATGTCCAAACTCAGGCCCGGGGGCCAAATGCGGCCCTCAGACCAATTTTTCTTGGCCCTTAGTCTTCCTGGTGAACTGGCCCACATTGTCCTGATAAGTACTATTTACAGCAAGTTTTAAATTTTCTACAATTCTAACCTAAATTACTAATATTCTGGTGCAAGGCAGACCTAATATTAAGGCATTGAGACTAAATTTGTGTGTGATTGTTCTTAAAACATCAGATAAATGCAACGTTTTTTAACATTTCACAGTTGATTTGTTGCCCTCTGCTTGGTCTATTTTTCATTATATGGCCCTCGATGGAAAAAGTTTGGACACCCCTGCTCTTGATGAACCGTTGGTCGTCTGCCTGGGGGACCTCTCTGTGCTGGATGGACTGTCTAGAGGAGCCGTCTGTCCAGAGGAACTCTCCCTCATTAGATGATCCTCCTTCCTTCCTCTTGATGGTTCAGTCCAGGTGGATGTGTCAGTCCTGGTCCAGTCCGTCCTGTGGGAGGAGCATCTCTCCTTCATGTGCTTCTCCTCAGGTTTAGACTTCTTCCCACAGGGTTTTTTGTAGTTTTTCTTTGAGAGAAGGAGGTCAAGGACAGGGGGCGCTCTGGGACATTTATAATTTATGCTAAATTCTATTGAACGTTGTTTAACTGAACTACTTTCTTTCTATGGGCCATCGAGGAAACTGTTGTTGTGATTTTGGGCACTACAAAAATAAACTGAATTGAACTGAATTGAGAAGATGATTTTACAAGCAAACCTTTACATCACCTTCATTCCATCACGGACGTCTCTACCATCCAAAAGGTAATCACCAAAATTTATTTATCAAACACACCAGTTGCTCAATACTTTTTTTTTGTTTCAAGTATCACATGAGCTGCTTCTCACGCTCCGAGTTCAAACAAACAGCGAACTCAACAACAAATAAGTTCTACATGGACTGCAACGCCGCTTTCAGGCCGTTGAGGGATCAGTGCATTTTTGACTTCTTGTTGCATATTGAACATTTTACACAAATAAATTAAAATAATAACTATTCATGTTTTACTGTGTTAACCTACAGTAACATAACAGTGTTTAATCATCATAAGTTTACACAAAGTTGAATTCCGATTGATTCCTGCATGTTTGAGTTGAGTATTTGCGTTTTCACCTACCTCTTACCCCACATCCCTGTACTTAAAATTAAAATTAAGACTATGAGTGGCACTTAAAGGCTTCTAAAATGTCTCTTCGCTACTTAAAAGTAAAAACACATTCATTAAAATCTGCTGGCAGAGGCAGAGATTATCAGTTCAAGTCAATGGACCTGCTTTAGATCAATATTGCAGTTTAGAATGAACAAAATGAAAAATGACGACCTACTTATGTTGTGTTTCAAAATGAAAACGCATAATATGTCTCCTTTAAAGATTTTGTGGGGCAGCGGTTAACTCATAGGTTAGAGTCTTCTTTCACAAATCCAGAGGTTAATGGTTCAACCCCCGCTCCAACTAATGCAGACTATTGTGTCCTTGGGCAAGAGACTTCACCCATTTGCCAATGTATGACAGTGTGTGTGTGTGAGTATGTGTAACAGAACTATAATTATAAAGCTCCATTGCGTGACTAATGCGGTTTTAGATTTGACAGCGGCATTTGACAATGTCGACCATAAAATTCTATTGTCCCGCCTCGAGTCATGTGCTGGAGTAAAAGCCACATCTCTTGAATGGTTCCAGTCATACATACAGTCTGAAAGATTTTTTTTTCTGTCAACCTTGCCTCTTTTTATTTAGAAAAAGTCCCCCCAAGTAGTGGAGTGCCTCAAGGTTCGATTCTCGGACCACTGTTGTTTTCTTTATACATGTTGCCTCTGGGATCAATCTCTAAGAAATAAACGTCCTTCCATTGTTTTGCCTCTTAATACACAATCAGACTCTGTTGGAACACTTCGTAAATGCCTAAATGAAGTTAAGAACTGGATGTCCCTGAATTTTTTTAAGTCTGAATGACAAAAAGTCTGAAATTGTCATATTTGGTGATTGCAATGATTTCAAAGATGTTTCATTTTATTGTTCTCTTGTTCAGAAAAGTCTTGGTGTGTTTCTCGATTAAAAACTTTAAGCTTGACAAACAGATCAGTTCAGTGGTGAAAACTAGCTTTTTCCAACTTAGACTCTTCAGCAAAGTCAAGTCCTATTTGCCCCCGAACCAGATGGAAAAAGTCATTCACGCATCGATAACGTCACGCCTGGACTATTGTAATTCTCTGTACTTTGTCTTCACTGCGCAGACTACAGCTGGTCCAAAATGCAGCGGCTCGCTTGCTCAACGGAATGAGACGCAGGGCCCACGTTACCCCTGTGCCATCGCTCGCTCCACTGGTTACCTGTTTTTTTAGGATCCAGTTTAAGATTTTACTGTTTGTTTATAAGTCTCTAAACCAGGCATGTCCAAACTATGGCCCGGGGGCCAAATGCGCCCCTCAGACCAATTTTTCTTGGCCCTTAGGCTTCCTGGTGAATTGGCCCACATTGTGCTGAGAAGTACTTTTTACATTTAGCATATTTCAGATGTTGTACAATTCTAACCTAAATAACTAACATTTTGGTGCAGCACAGACCTGATATTAAGGCATCGAGACTGAATATAGATGTAGTGGTACATAAAACATCAGATAAATGCAGCTTTTTTTAACATTTCACGATTGATTTGTGGCTCTTCGCTTGGTCTATATTTCAAATGTGGCCTTAGATGGAAAAGGTTGGAACACCCCTGCTCTAAACTATCTAGCACCTTCTTACTTGACTGAGATGCTTGTTCTGCACACTCCGGGCAGAGCACTTAGGTCGCCTGACCAACTGCTCCTGGACCATCCCAGGTCTAGACTGAAATCTACAGGAGACAGAGCTTTTTCCGTTGCTGATCCTAAACTGTGGAACTCGCTTCCCCTGAACATTAGAGCTGCTACTTCTGAGTTTCAAATTGTTGCCGAAAACTCTTGAATTATCAAGCTGAGCTGGCCATTTTTATTATATCTACATTTTGTTTTTAACGTGTTTTTTCTGTATGAGGTCTTCTGTTTTGAGTTGTTGGGCTTGTGCGGCACATTGGGGCAGTGTACCTGTACTTAAATGTGCTATATAAATTAAATTGACCTTGACCATGACAAATGTAGCAGCAGAAGTGGTTGTTGTAATAAACCCCATACCTGCAGATGCTGAGTGTGAGCTGTTTGTTGCAGTTCTTGATCCGGTTTTGCGCCTCCATGTGCGTCATGGTCTCGGTGCTGTCCCCGTTGATGGCCAAAATGGTGTCCCCGGCGCAGAGGTCTCCCAGCGCCGCTTTACTGCCCGCTGTCACCTAAAGATATCATTCACACGACAGAACACACACACGCCCAGGAGGAGACGAGAGCAGAAGAAAGGACCGCGTTACAAACGGTGTCAAAGTGTCAGGGAGAAAAATGTGTGGACATAAAGCACAGGAAATGGTGCAGGAGCTCCAACAAAAGCAGGTTCTTTTGATAATGAAAAACGGCCTGAGGTGGGACTCTTGGTTTACCTTTGCAACGGCTGCTGACAATAACACGAGGAGTTCAGAGTTCACGGTGTGGGTAGAGGCTAATGACAGGTGAGCGTTTATAAAGTAATTCTGATTCTGAAGGATTAGTTTCTGTTTCCAAAAGACTTAAACTTTCAACTTAAAACATTTTGGAGTTATCGTCGATGTAAACCCTCATTCGTCCAGGTGTGGTCCATCGTAGAAAGGGTTTCAGGGGTTGTCATCCGGACGCTGTTTGAAGACGTTTCGACTTTTATCCAAAAGTCATTGTCAATCAGAGAATCCTCAATCCTCACTGCTGAGAGGAGGGAGCAACAGCCAGCTATCAATAGAACAATAGACCTTAGCCACAGGTGAAACTGGGTAAGGCCAACTATTAAACAAACAAAGGCAGACCAATTAGCAAGTTTCAGGTGACAAACAAACAATTTTCCAAACAAAGACAGGCGTTCAGTGACTCCTCCCTGGGGGCTGGACTCTCACTACTTAGAGGAGCATATAAGGCCAGACCAGCTCTATGATTGACAATGACTTTTGGATAAAAGTCGAAACGTCTCGATCTTCAAACAGCGTCCGGATGACAACCTCTGAAACCCTTTCTACGATTTTGGAGTTATTGTAAGTACCGTAAAATTCGGACTATAAGCTGCTACTTTTTTCTCATTACTTCAACCCTGCGGCTTTGATTGGTTTGATTCAGCTGTCCATTTACATCAATTAATAAAACAAGCTAAACATATCACATATTTATAAAACGCTTTTCCACCTTCGAGGCACTCAAAGCGCTTTACATCAAGGAACCTTTCACCCATTCGCTCACACATTCACACACCAGTGCATGCAGACACTTGCCCAAGGACACAACGGCAGTATTCATCTGAGGGCGCAATTGCACCGCCAACCTGTGGGTCAGAGGATCTACTGCTCAACCAATGATGTTTATGTCAGGAGCGGGATTTCGAACCGCAGGCCTTCAGATCAGAAGACAATCTCTTTGCCAACTGAGCTACTGACGCCCCTAAAATCTAAAAACTACAGTATCGCAGTACTGAAAAGTCAGTGGGTGGTGTTGTTATAAAGGGTTAGCAGATAGTGGCACTGTCAAGCTAAACTCTGTAAATCTGCAGGGCACAGACGGTTCGAGGAAAAATGGCTCCTACTACCTCCCCTTTATCCATAGACTGTTTAAGTTGTTCAATGAAATAACAACATGCGGTTTCTGTTGAGTGGTGTTTTCTAAACCCAAATTGCATGGGATGTAGAATTTTATTTGTCTCTAGATGACTTATTAATTGTGCAGCAACCACTTTTTCAATTGCTTTAGTAAATACTGGCAGTATGCTAATTGGTCTGTAGTTGGAAATCTTAGTTTTGTCCTCGGATTTGTGTATAGGGATGACTATGGTCTGTTTTTGTGACTGTGGGAATACATTTTGTTGGATGGACGCATTAGTTAATGTTGTAAATGCTTTTATTAATTTAATATTTGAGAGACGTGGCTGCGATTGGAAAGTCCCAAAATTCTTTCACAGTCTTTCACAGTTTTGATTGCGACGTGGCTAAACGTGATCTCACAGCGAGACAGAGACAACGATTGGATGTAAGACTATTTACATCGAGCCGTGCCTGATATTTTGCAATCTTGGTCGCAGAGTGATCTCTCCTCTTGTGTCCACAATCAATCTTTGTCAAACGTGTGACCTGCAGTAAACACAGTTCCCCGACAAAGAGCTTAGTGGTGAACCGGCATCCTATTTTCCTCATTTACCTTAAAGGGCCTCTGACAGGTCGGACGACTCGTTTCACTAAAATGCAGTTAAGATAAACATATTTCTAATTCTGTTAAAAGTTTTACACATTTTACCCCGGTTTAGAAATTTATGTAGGTTTCCAATTTTACTTCCTGGTTGTAAATGATGGCATCACACTAGGAAATTACTATAGCAACCATCCTGCATGTTGGACTAAACCTCCTCTCACAGATTTTTTTTTTGTTTGTTTTTTTTGACAAAGAAAAATACACCTTTATTTTGTTGAATCAATCTTTAAAGGGTAAAAAAAAAGCCATTTATTTTGTGTAAATGATGCTTAACCTTTGTCTCCCTAGTGTGATGTCATCAATGTGTTTACTTCCTGGAATTTTCGACATATTTTTCAACTTTTCTCCACAAACAGCGACCTGATTAGTGTAAAACTATAATTTATATTTACAAGAGGCATTAATAAACTGAATAAAGTCAAAAGTAGAAAATCCTAAAAAACTTGTCACACGCACTTTAACTTTTACAAATGCAAAAAACATCACTAGCATGTAGCGGTAACCGATACGACTACAATTACTTAACCACACAGAGCATAGATCCAGATATTTGCAACAAACTTTAGTCATAACTGATTTTGTGAACCATAACTCAGTGTGCATGCGTCTCTTACAATTTTAGGTTCCACTCGTCTTTTAGCGTGACATCCAAAAATGTTCTAAGTGAAAATAAATATAGATAGCAACACATGGCTGTATGCAACGTATGGTCCAGTTCCAGAACATGCTGCATTCAAACAGAAAGTCTGCGATGGAGTAAGACGTTCTACAATGATTTAAACAAAAAAAATCGAATGCTAAGTGGGTCTCCTCCAATAACCTCCCACAATCCACTCCAGTTCAACCTTGACTCCACCTTTGTGTAACGTATAGATTAAACATCTGCAGACTGTATCCCTGTTCCTCCTCTTATCCGTTCTGAGCTTGTAAAACATGCACTTAAAGGATTTTCTGTCGGCGTTTTGACAGAGAGCAGGTTGCTTTCGGATGATGCTGCACGGCCATTTAAGCCCAGTGGGTAACGTTCGCCTTCAGAAAACATCGCTAACATGTGAGAATAATTTCCCCCTACATTTCCAGGCTTGAATATCTGGTCGTAGAGTGTTAGAGGGAAAAAATTGGACCAATCAAACCGAGTCAGGCACAATAAAAGGTCATCCACACATGGTCACAAGATGGTGAAGAAACTGGAAACATTTTTAAATTGGGTTGGATTGGTTTTATTGGAGGGGATGTCTTTGTGTCGGATGGAGCCATGACCAGTTCATTCATGTTGGTTTGGGAAGAGTTTTACGCTTGCACATATGACAAGATTTCCACAGCTGTGAGCAATTGATGTTTTTGGACGGAGCGTTCATATTATTTCACTGTCATATTTATCCAATTATAATGGGTTTCCCGCTTACTGTGACGTTAGATTAGTTACTCCGGACTTTCGTTCGGATTTTCGGTAACGCTTTATAATAACTATATGTATTATGGATTGTTATTGTATGGATTTTCTTGGTGCCAGATCATGATTTCGATTTTATCACGATTCATGTTCACTTTGTTTTTTCTTTTGCCTTTAATAGAGCTGCACCATAAAGGAAAAATATCTAATTGTGATTTTACTGACCAGATTAGATTTGCGATTTAGGTTTGAATAATAGGATTGTTTTGTTGCTTTTTAGTTTTTGTCACGTTCAGTTGTGTTTGTCGTATTTAAATGAGTCTTTGTCGTTTTTTGTCACGGTTTTTCACGTTTTTGTCACTCTTGAGTTGTGTTTCTTGTTTGCAGGCGCGTTTTGGTTGCTTTTGAGCGGATTTTTTTTTCGCTTTAGGTCGCGCTTTTTTTTGCTTTTTGTAATAATAATAATACATTTTATTTAGAAGCGCCTTTCAAAACACCCAAGGACACTGTACATGACAACAAGAAATAAAAACAACAGAATAAAACCCACAGTACAGAACTGGATGATGGTGTTGGAGTGACTGAGATATGTGGTGTAGGATTGTCTGAACAGGTGAGTTTTGAGTCTGGTTTTGAGTCTTTTGTGTCGATTTCGTTGAATTGTGCATCCCTCGTCTATAAGAAGTAAATAAAGTCATCTGGAGAAAAAGTGTGTTTGAACAGACAGCTGCATTAAAGCCAGAAAAACAATGAATCACGATACGTCGATTTCACAAAAACAGCAGATTGACACAGGGACCAGCTCATGATTAGATTTGTATCACCGTATCACCCAGCCCTAATTCCTGCTTTAATAAAGTATGAACAAAGTTTTAATTCATTAACAAATAGTTTGTTGAATTTATTAAGAATGATTCAGGCTTAGTAACTATTTAACTAATAATCCAACCCTAGTTCTAAACCTTAACCTTAATTAAGTAGTTACTAATCCTGAATCATGCTTAATAAACTATTTGTTCTGCTTTGTTAAGGCAAAATAAGGTGCAGTTATTATAAAATGGAACCGAATTTTCACAAGTTTCATTATACAGTATGTCTTTTGTAAATTCACAGAAACACAGACTCTTCTCTGCTCCTCCAGGACGTCCAAAAGAGATTACTCAAAGATGATTCAACACAATCTGAATCAACAGTCTTGCACAAATCTTCCAGGCCCCAAGCGGAATTCAATTTTAGCGCCAGGTTCAGCGTAAAATTAGGACACGCCATCATCAGCTCCACCAAATGTATCGCCAACATCGGATTGAAACTCTGAGGAGGCAGACATCAGTTGTGAATTTTAACTTCTATTTGCGCTGCCAATATGCACTACTGTCTGTCCAGCTGTACATTTCTGTATATAGTCTTAGTCTACTTTATTTTATCTTATTCTTAATCTTATTCATGCCTCTTTTATATATTTTATTATATTTTATTCATGGTTTTATGTTGCACCTTACGCCGAAGCAAGTTCCTGTTTGGGACTGAAAAAGTATAATTCTGAATTCTAAACAGTCTGCATAATTTTTCTATGTAAAAATGTTTGCTAAATGATTATGAGGATCATGTTTGATTGTAAACCATGGGAGGAGTCGATGGGAGAACTTCAAGGGTCCAGTATTATTTGTCTGTCTTGTGTCGTCTTGTGTTGTTTGTCAACTCGTCTTGTCTTTGTTGAATTGGTTCGTATTGTCCAACTTTGTCTTGTCTTATCTTATGTTGTCTTGTCGAGTGTTTTGTCCATTTTTTTATTTTATTCATTATTATTTTCATACTTGTATGTTTGTTTGTTTGTTTCTTTTGCTATTATAATTGAGTTGTTTATTTTTTATGGTCATTTTAATTTAAATTGATTTCAAAAAAATGTTTCAATTATTAAGTTGTAATCTGTATTATTTTTTGTTTGTTTGTTTGTATTCTGTTATTTATTTATTTGTCTGTCTGGTATCAAAAATGGCACAAATGTAAGATTTGATACAAAGAGCTGAATAAAAATAGTTAATTGCAAAAAAAAAGTTCCTATGTTTGTGAATTTTGATCACTGTCAATGGAAATAAACATATTTTGATTCTGATTCTAAATACTTTCATCTCTTTCGTGATTTTTGGTGCATTTTCATTTGCTGGCTGTGTTAACGCATGAATACCGCCTTTTTACTTTTTTTGTGTCATATCTCAACATATTAAGGGATGTTTGGATTAGTGCGGTGCGGGGAGGTCCGAGGCGTTTCCACTGAACAAAAGTGAACCGTACTGCCCCGTTTGAGAAGGGGGCGCTAGAGGTACCAGCTCCAGAGGGTGCAGCTCGCTTTAGCGTGGACCAGTTTATGATTGGACGAGAGAGAAGAAAAGAGAGAACGCAGACGCAGGTGAGAACGAAACTGCAGAAAGAAAATTTAAAGACAAAATAATAATTCCTCACCAAACGCTGACTTGAACTTGTGAAAAACCGGCGTATTTCCCATGGATGTATTAAAAGAACTGGATAAGGTACGCCCCCTCTGTCTGTGTCCCAGATTGATTAGTGGCCGTGCGAGGTACTGCAGCCTCTTGGAACCAGCCTTTTTCTATCATTGCACATTATAATTGCAGACAGGACTGAATTATTATCAGTATTTAAATAAAATAGAAGGAAATGTTCTTTTCTACCGTTTCTAAAATCACCGAAATCACCGTCACGTGGCACCCTAAAGCAAAGATGGCCGCCTCCGTATCAGGAAGTAAAACAAAGATGGCCGCCTCCGTATCAGGAAGTAAAACAAAGATGGCCGCCTCCGTATAAGGAGGTAAATGCGGAAGTAAGAAACTTTTTTGGGGTCATGCGCCAATGAGCTCAGGCCACAGGGAGGAACAGGGCGGCCATTTTGGATTCATCTTCCAGGTTTTATTATAGTTCTATGGTATTTCCAGAGACGATAATGTTAGCAAAACAAAGCGAGCACACGTTAGCATCAGCTGTTTCCTGTTTACGACACACGGCACTCGCATTTAGACCCAAAGTCATATTTTTTCAGTGCAAACGGCAGCCAGCTCTATCTAAACCCAAATCATTTCATATAAAGATGTTAAAACGTGGCGTAGCGTCAGAAAAGTAAAATAAAAGCAGAAGATGACGAAAAAAACAGAAGCTGTGTCTCATTTACGCACGCTTTATCCACGACAAGCCATAAATGTGTAATTACTAAACATCTTTTTATGAATCGGAGAGATCGGCCGCATGAAGAAAAAATGTAATTCAGGTGTAGTTTAGATTTTATTTAGAAAGAAGGTCAGGACCAGGTTTAGAAAGAAGGTCAGGACCAATAAATGACTTTTATTGAACAAAAGTCATTTATTGAACATGACTTTTGTTCAATAAATGGCATTTCTTCTCGAAAACAAAATTTCTCAGAGTCAGTAACCTTATTTTATCCTTTTATCCAATTTATGCTGTTAAATTGCATACTTTCAGGATAGTTTTTGAATTTGTGCACATTTTAACAAAGCAACTTCCAAGATCCACATGAATTCAAAGCATTTTGTTTGACGAAATGGGACGGTATTATTAACCTGTCATTTTCTCTTTTAAACCTCTCCATGGACGACTGTATTCACGCTAATTTATTTATCAAGAGCACTCAGCGTCTGACAGCATGACCTTGCGGTAGTTTATAATGCTTATCACTTTGACAAGCGCTTATTATCAGTTCAGTTTGAGACGTTAAAAGCTCCAGGCCTAAGTACAACGTGTTCAATATTAGTATAATTTACATGTCTTAGCTCCAACTCGAGAATCATTTGTGTTTTCAAAAATAAATCTTATTTCATTGGAGCTAAAATGAGGCCGAACGGTGACTGACCGTGAGTTTAAACCAAAGGATAAAACAGGTTTGAACTGCATTAAACACGAACTGAAAAACATGAAGGACTAATAATTCAAATAAGAATCATATTAGTCTGTAAAAGAGGGCTAAACCAGGACTAGAACCGGAGCAAAACAAGTCTACAGCAGAATTAAACTGAGCTCAAACTGGGACCAAACAAGTGCAAGAGTGAACAAACCCAGAATCAGGATTTCATCTGGACTAAACAGGACAAAGCAAATCAAGCCTTAAAGGTCCCATATTCTGCTCTTTTCCCCTTCACACAGTCTATTCTAAGGGCTTTGTTGATACATTTTCTTGTTGTGTAATATCCATAACATAACAGTTTACAAAAAACACCCATTTCTTGGACTGGCCCCCCTCCTGCAAAAGCAAACGGCTCACTCTGAGATCTGACCCCCCCGAACAGAGAGCAGGCTGCCTCCCCCGCCCAACCCGCGTGCCTTCCCCGCCCAACCCGCGCAGCTACCCCGCCCAACCCGCGCAGCTCCCCCGCCCAACCCACGCGCCTCCCCCTCCCAACCCGCAACGAAGCCTAGAGTGGAGATGGTGCATGCGCCGTGTGCTCCGGTAAACAGCGATACACAAACACTGAATAAACATTTTCTCGTCCTGACGGTGCGTCGTGCTGAGTCCTACGTCCTGGATCTGACCTGGAGTTGACGTGCTCCAGGGCCTCGGACGACGGACGTGCGTTTGGTAAATAACAAGCTAACTCTTCTATCTGTCGTATCCATCGTGTAATTACTGTGTAGCATTAGCATTAGCTGTTTTTATTCTGCGACTCGCGCGCTTTCCTGGAGGCGTGGCTTAAAGCACGCGTCATCTTGGTGAGGAGCCCCGTCTGCTGCTCAGCCGAGGGGAGGGAAAAGACAGTTCTCTAGTGAAAACATGAGGGAATCAATCAAAAAACCACTTTGGGCACAACATACGAGGCCCAAATAGCACTGTAGGAAGGTTAAAACCTCTGAAAAGTCAATTTTGCATGTTATGGGACCTTTAAACCAGGTAAGGATCGGACGAAGACCAAGAAGAAAAAGGACTGACCCACGACTAGACTAAAGTGAGTCACAAAGCAAACCAGATGCTTTTACTGACCGACTGAGAATTGATTCAGTTAAAATCACAGACGAACGATTGTGTGTAACGCCCCACTAGAGTCTCAGAGGTTCAAGCTCCACGGGGCTCTAAAGCCTGAGATCGTGGTTCAAATCGGGAATCGTCCATTCATCTATGACCAGAAACATGTTTAGTAGAAGTTTCCACATTAGTCATCTGTAACTTGATGATGCAGTACCACTTTAATATAACTACACCTTATTTTTCCTTAATAAAGCATTAACAAATACTTAATTAATAATGAATATATAGTTTATTAAACATGATTCGGGATTAGGAACTACTTAATTAAGATAAAGGTTAGGGTTAGGGTTAGAAATTAGGGTTAGAATATTTGTTAAATAGTTACTAAGCCTGAATCACTCTTAATAAACTATTTGTTGATTATGAATTAAGTCTTTGTTCATGCTTTATTAAGGCAGGAATAAGTGGAGTTATTATAAAATGTTACCGATGATGCTTCTTGACTGTTTCTGGCGAGGTGAACTGTCACTTTTCAGGTCACATCTAATGACACACCTCTTTAGGCAGGATTTTGACACATAATACATTTACTTTTCATACATTTAAAGTTTTATTTAAAGTCTGTTTCTTATTGCCTCAGTGAAGTACTTCATGCACCCCTTGGAAAGTGCTGTACAAATGAATTATGATTGATTGAGGTCAAAAACAGAAACCAGAACAATTGTGGCTTAGTGATTGTTTGAACGTTTTTGTCATCAAGTGTTAACCCTCTAAGCGCCACAGTTTTTTATTTCTACTTTAAGCCTCAATTGGGATTTAGTGGAAAAAAACAAACAAAACCCCCCTCAAAAAAGAAAGAAAGAAAGAAAGAAAGAGAAAGAAAAAAATAAAGAAAGAGAGAAAGAAAGAGAACGAAAGAAAGAGAGAAAGAGAGAGAAAGAGAGAGAAAGAGAGAGAAAGAAAGAAAGAAAGAAAGAAAGAAAGAAAGAAAGAGAAAGAAAAAAATAAAGAAAGAAAGAAAGAAAGAAAGAGAAAGAAAGAAAGAAAGAAAGAAAGAAAGAGAGAGAGAGAAAGAAAAAGAAAGAAAGAAAGAAAGAAAGAAAGAAAGAAAGAGTGCTGCTGGGGGTCTCTAACAAAGTCCCAATAGAGTACCATATCCAGAGTACCATATCCAGAAGTACCATATGCCGCCCATCGACTTAGTCATTTTTCTGAGTTTGTGCAGACAAGGTTCAGCCCGGGAGTCCAGGCTGATTAACGCTGCTCACGCGAAAATCCTTACGCTGCTCCCACGGAACTTTGACATTTGCGTTGTTCCAAGGGATAGTCGGGCAGTTTTGGGAAACGGCGTTTTTGCGATTGACATTTGCACAAATCCTGGTTCTATGCATGCCTGGCACTGAGCTCTGTCTGTGGGCATGAGAGATCCGCTTTTCCTGGGCCTTTTTCTGGTTCTATTGGCCTGAATGTCCCAAAAATGTGTCCAACTTTGAAGCACTGTCTCTGGGGTAAAAAAAAAAAAAAAAAGGAGCAGAATGCCAATGGAATGGGACCCTGGTGCAATGTGCCTGGGTAACGCTGCTCTCATTATGAGTCATGCCCAGGGTACAGTGAGTGGCTGGGAGAGGACGGGGCCAGCCCCATCCAGGGTGCATGGTGTGAAGTGTGTGACCCAGGAGCAGTGTCTGGTCCTGGGTAGTGATTTGTGAGCAGTGGTGGAGCTGGAGTTCTCCGCCTTGGGCCTTGGTGGGACTACTGTCTGGTCGATGTGCAAATGTGGCCCACCATCGCAGGGCCTCTGTCTTGTTTTATCTTTACAGATGGTTCCTGTTCACTGTGGGTCTAGTTTTATGTGGGAATGGGAGTCCTAATTTTTCCTACTTAGCCCTCCTGGCCTCCCTATGGGGAAACCGGGTCCCTGCAGCAGTGCTGGAGTTCATTGGTCTGGTTGTCTTACCCCTGTGGTGGCGCCAGACCTTTGTCGTTGGCATCTGCTCAGGTTGGCTGTGCTTAACGTTTGGCACCTTTGCTCCTCTGTAGCAGGACCTCTGCAGATCATTGGGCTGGTTGTCTTACCCCTTTGGGGTGGCACCAGACCTTTATTTGCGTTGTCTGTGGGTCTACACAGGTAAGCTGGAGGTATCTGCGTTGGCCGCTGGACGATTGGCATCCTGGGCTCCTCTGTAGCAGGACCTCTGCAGTTCATTGGGCTGGTTGTCTTACTCCTTTGGGGTGGCGCCAGACCTTGATTTGCGATGTCCGTCGGTCTACACAGGTAGGCTTGGGATAACTGCGTCTTGGAGAAATTATGTGCTTTTCAGAACCACAGTCCTGTTGGAAGCGAGACCAAGCTGCCCAGTCTGCCTAGCGGTCCGACATAAACAATGTTTCTCAAACCCTTACTAAGAGCAGCCTAGCCTGGGGCGCTCGGACACCTGCCAATGGGCAGGTCACATTGGTGTGAACACCCGAGGCCTGCCTCTGGGTGTCTGCCATGTCTTGGCAACAAATCCCCCCTATGCCTTGTTGCTTACAGGCTTTCTGGATAATCCAATGGTAAGTCTGGTGCTCATGTCGAGTGTCAAAATCTGAAGTGCTGCAAACAAGAGTCGCGGGACTCTTTCTCAAATCTCCATATCTTGATACTTATCCAGCAGGGATGGTGACCCCTATGGGGAATACAGACCTGATTCTCCACAGTTGGAATGGGAAATATTTGAATGGCTAACATCCAAGGAAGAGTTATGGATGCAAAAGAATGGCATAATAAGAGTCGCGGGACTCTTTCTCAAACCTCCATATCTCTATACTTATCCAGCAGGGATGGTGACCCCTATGGGGAATACGGACCTGATTCTCCACAGTTGGAATGGGAAATATTTGAATGGCTAACATCCAAGGAAGAGTTATGGATGCAAAAGAATGGCAAGTCATCCAAGGAAGGTAGAAATGTCTGTGGCCACTTCCTAAACCACGTGCATCCCGTGGTTGTGTGTTACATTACAGAGTACCAGGTGCCTTCTACTCCAGTCAGAGTAACAGGGTCGGTCCAAGGGTGTGTAGCCCGGGGAGGGGTGCTGAAGGGTGGGTACCCGGGTTCAAGTGGTGCACCTGGTTGTCTGGAGTCTCCCAGACAAGGCACCTGCTACTCCGCTCCACACTTTGTAATATACCGATCAGGACCCCGCGACCCTGGTACTCCGCTCTTCTGGACACCACTTGAACCCGGGTTGAACCCTGGAGTAGAAGGCACCTGGTACTCCGCTCCACACTTTGAAATATATCGATCAGGGCCCCGCGACCCTGCTACTTTGCTCTTCTGGTGTCCAGAAGAGCAGAGTACCAGCGGGCTGTCGATATTTCAAAGTGTGGAGCAATACCAGGCCTTCTACTCAGTCGGAGTAGTCGGACCAAGGGTGTGTAGCCCGGGGAGGGGTGCTTAAGGGTGGGAACCCGGGTTCAAGTGGTGCACCTGGTTCCAAGGGCCATGATGTATAGTGTGGGACCCGGGAGAAGTAAACCCGTCCTGGGCCAGTGTGAGTGGGGATTTTCACGGGGGCTGCTGGAGGTCCTGGGGGCCATGATGTATAGTGTGGGACCCGGGAGAAGTAAACCCGTCCTGGGCCAGTGTGAGTGGGGATTTTCACGGGGGCTGCTGGAGGTCCTGGGGGCCATTAGGTCAAGTGTGGGACCCGGGAGAAGTAAACCCGTCCTGGGCCAGTGTGAGTGGGGATTTTCACGGGGCTGCTGGAGGTCCTGGGGCCATTAGGTCAAGTGTGGGACCCGGGAGAAGTAAACCCGTCCTGGGCCAGTGTGAGTGGGGGATTTTCACGGGGCTGCTGGAGGTCCTGGGGGCCCATTAGGTCAAGTGTGGGACCCGGGAGAAGTAAACCCTTTGCGTCCCTGAGGCCAGTGTGAGGTGGGGATTTTCACGGGGCTGCTGGAGGTCCTGGGGGCCATTAGGTCAAGTGTGGGACCCGGGAGAAGTAAACCCGTCCTGGGCCGGTGTGAGTGGGGATTTTCACGGGGGCTGCTGGAGGTCCTGGGGGCCATTAGGTCAAGTGTGGGACCCGGGAGAAGTAAACCCGTCCTGGGCCAGTGTGGTGGGGGATTTTCACGAGGGGGCTGCTGGAGGTCCTGGGGGGCCATTAGGTCAAGTGTGGGACCCGGGAGAAAGTAAACCGTCCTGGGCCAGTGTGAGTGGGGATTTTCACGGGGCTGCTGGAGGTCCTGGGGGACATTAGGTCAAGTGTGGGACCCGGGAGAAGTAAACCCGTCCTAGGCCAGTGTGAGTGGGGATTTTCACGGGGGCTGCTAGAGGTCCTGGGGGCCATTAGGTCAAGTGTGGGACCGGGAGAAGTAAACCGTCCTGGGCCAGTGTGAGTGGGGATTTTCACGGGGGCTGCTGGAGGTCCTGGGGGCCATTAGGTCAAGTGTGGGACCCGGGAGAAGTAAACCGTCCTGGGCCAGTGTGAGTGGGGATTTTCACGGGGGCTGCTGGAGGTCCTGGGGGCCATTAGGTCAAGTGTGGGACCCGGGAGAAGTAAACCCGCCCTGGGCCAGTGTGAGTGGGGATTTTCACGGGGGGGCTGCTGGAGGTCCTGGGGGCCATTATCTCAAATATCACATATCTAAATGACACAGTTTATAGTTTTTGACAGTATGGTATCTCTCATTGCAGGGTACAGCACAAAGACCGACACCACACTGACGGCACCTGTACTTTGTCTGGCGCCTGCCTTTTACACGAGAACGGTCTGAGCAGACAACACAGTACCTGGGCAGCCCTCTGCTTCCACAAAGCCAGTGACGTTCTGTGAGCCTTTGTGGTATTACCCTCCCTGCTCTTGAAGGCCGGCCACCTTTGCTACCCACCTTTTGGTGTAACCAGCCAGCAATGCATCAACAACGTCCTGGATGTAGGCCTTCAGGGCTTTGTGTGGGCCCGGGTGCATTTAGTGTAAATAATGTGTGAGTTGACAACAAGAAATACTGAGGATGGCGTTAAAGATGCGGTGATACCACTTCCTGGACCGGTGCGGGAAACAGATAGGTTTTCATCCTTTGGTCTGATGTGTCTACACCCCCATGTACATATTGTACTGGTTGACACACAGTGGTCTGTTTATTGCGCGAAAGCCAGTTGCATTTGTCTTGGACCTGATTCTTTTTCTGAACACATGCATTGCCATGCAGTGTAGAGAGCATAGTGACACGTTTAGTGTCTTGCCAAGCACAAGCCAGAAGTTTACCTTTCCGCATAAAAACAGGGTCATCTCCCTTTTTAGATGCAAGATAAGTTTCCCCAGGCTTTTAGGCATGCCTTTCCTTGTACTTCTCACTGTACCACATAGTCCGGTTTCCAAATCAGCTAATTCATTTTGCAATTGCTGGTGAGGTATAGTAACTGTCCATGTAAATTTCGTTGGCCTTTTCCAGTGTAAGGATCGACAAGTTCACGAACAACAGCATGAGTTGCACTGATGTCGCTGGCATTATCTGTGTATTGCCCTGTGTGCAGGACCAGCGCAAAACATACCCTGAACTGCTCTCACTCAAAACATACACTCTATAGCCATATTTATCTGGTTTATTGGGACTGTAACATTTGAGTGTTGACCTCCCTTGAATGCTATTGTCATCTCATCTAAAGAAAGCTCCTTGAGTGGACTGTAGACTGCTGCAAATTTGGGAATAATCAACTGTATTATTGGACGGACTTTGAAAAGTTTATCATGCCCTGGTTCACCTTGTCTTACATAATTGTTATTGTTGACCAAATGAAAGCATGAAAGAATAATTTCGAATCTATTTCTAGACATTACACTCCCAAAACCAGGCGTCTGTGTGAGCCAAAATGTTGCCCAATAATCCTCTATTTCAGGTTTTATCTACAAGGCCCATAGACAAATGCAATGCAATGAAAGCTTTCATTTCAGAAATGGATACATCATTACCACTCTAAAAATCTGGAATGTGGCTTCATCTCCATTGCTGAAATGACCTGTGCTGCATATCTGTTTGTTTCATCAGCGATCAGTTTCCAAAACTCATCTGTCAGAAAGAGTGATAAGATATCTATTGGCCTGGCATCACTCAAATCTCTGTCTCCGGTGTAGCCAACAACCATATCAAATGGTTTGATCCACCCTTGAAAATCCGCAATTTCTCTCAGCTGCTCCCAGCCCTCATCCCCACTAGTGTCGTGGGGCTGTCCACCACCTCTGCCCCTGCCCCTGGCCTTGCCCCTGCCCCTGCCCCTGCCCCTGCCCCAGCCCCTGCCACCGCCTCTGCCTCTACCACTCGGTGTGTCTTCTTCACTTGAGCAATCATTGTCAGTCTCAGGAAAATAATTTCCCTCAGAATCTGAGTCTGCTGTGTAGTGAACAAGAGAATCGTGTGTACTTCTTCCAGCCATGTTTGTTTGGGTTTTTTTTCTCTCTTTTTTTTCCCCCCTGCCGGCCGTTATTTATAGGTTTTCAAACGGATGTGACGTGTGTAACAAAACTATGAAAGCTTGTTATCAACGATTGGAATGTTTTGTGGTTTATTATTTATTCATAATTTTCCTTGCACTTGAAAAAAGTAAGTCGCATTACTGCGACGAGGGCGCTTAAAGGGTTAGCACACGTCATTGTTTATTTGTTTTAGACGTTTTTATGACTTGCTTTATCACCGCTCTCCTGATAAGCCTTGGAGTTAGTCAAAATTACTTTTGACCTAAAAGCTCAGAGAAAATCATGTTTTGCAGTTGTTTTTTATTTCTTCTTTATCTTTTGACCTCAATATGAAAAGAAAGCTGTGACCCACTTATTTTCAGTCAAATCAAACATTCTGGGATGAATTACAGTCAGTTTTTACTCCAAAAGCACAAATTTAAAAGTTTTAAAATTCTAAAAAATGTAATAGGACTTTTGGATAGATTCCACCTGGACTTTTATACTTTATTCCAAGTCCCTAAAACAATTTTTTTTTTGTTAAATTAGCTTCAGCTTTGAAAGAGGAATTGTCAAAACCAACAAAAGCCAAAAGTGTCAATCATCAAACTCTACAGACACAAAGCAAGAAATGTAAATCTATCCGAGCTTAAAATGGCTTGAATTTATCATTTTCATCTGGATTTGAGTAGATTTGACTCGATGAGATTTAATTGTTGATGTGATGCAGAATATTTCATGGTTTCAAGGTATTTCTGATGATCCTGCGAGAATTTTGTTTAAATAAGAAAA